>VYZW01044322.1:16154-69618 GCA_013401315.1 Balaeniceps rex
AAAAAAAAAAAAAAAAAATCCAAAGAAAAGTTGTAAATTGTGCAGATTTCTGGGTTTTCACATGTATTACTGGGCAAGCACTGAGGCCAGGGCGACTCTTGTTTTGTAGCTGTCATTATCAAAAACCAGATGGATTCCATCCTGCCTGGATTTATGGCGGGGNATATTCCTCACAATTCCATGAAGTTGTTTCATGGTTTAGAATACCTTACAAAGCAATTTGGGTCAGCAAAAAACGAGCTATTTTTAAACAGAAAATGAAATTTTATCCATTCCTTACTAAGTCAGTACACAAGCACCCTCTATAAAATAATACAGGGCTAGATTCTTGGTTGCCTTTCACATTTCGTAACAATGCAACCCAACAAAGTCTTCAGCTACTCTCCCAAAAGTTTGCTGAAAACACACCTACAACATCTAACGGGCTGAATGATATGAAACAAACTTTTCTCTAAAGCAGTCAGAACACAATTTTCGACAGAACTGCAGTGTGAAAATTTGTCACTTCAAATTATCACCACCAGCCCTTTGGCCAGAACGATTACTGCATATCATTAACCGTTTTACTTAAAAGAACCAGATTTCATCACTGACATTCCAGGAATGGAACGCTGCCACAGGAAAAAGGCCTCTCACACTAAAAATAAAGATCATGCTTTCACTGCAAATGATGTCTGCTAAATGCATATATGGTGCTGAGATGTAGCTGACAAGGAGAGATCACATCTTAACATGACTGAAGCGACTACTCAATTAACTTTTGTTTTAAATCAAGTCAACCTATTAAAGGTGCTGACTGTTTTTACCGTGTATATATTAATTGCTCTGAAATTAAAGGCTCTGAAAGGTTAGGATGCTTGAATACTTTCACAAAGCAAAAGGTGCTGTTCATAGCGACATTTTCATGTTTGCAGTGAGTTCTTATGCATTTTGCTTTCAATGGTCACTTACCTTGACTTGCTGATAGCTACCAGCTTCTGAATGCCCTGTGTCTGGATCAGAGACCTTGCATTTTCTGAGCTGTCAGTAATGATTTCATGGATGGTATTCAACACCGCAACCACTGTATCCTCTTCCAGGTTCTTTGCAGATCTCTGCTGCCTGCTAGGCAAATTTCTTACTAGCTCACCCATGGCATAACTACCTAGATAAGGGGAAGAGATACCATTAGTCAGCCCTAATAATAATTTCAGCTTCCCATCCTGAATGATAAAACTCAAGGGTGTTTGCCAGGTCAAAAGACTTTATAATGCATGTGTTTTGAACTTCAAGACTGTAACCTAACAGTATATTTATCATTCATTATTTCAAGGTGATTGAGAGTTGATACCCAAGACAAACTCCTTCATCATGAACGCTAAAATGTATTCAGGGGGGAAAAAAAAAAAGCAATCTTTATTGAGAATTTTACAGCCAGCATCTATCATACTTTGCAATGCCTGAGGCAAAAAGCATCCAGTAGCTGCTGCAAATGCCACGTATTCATGCTAATACACGCACATGGCTAACTCAACTTAGCCTTGTAATAGGCCTTCTGGGGAAAGGTGTACAGCCATGCATTTATTAACCTTCCCCCAGCAAAGGTAAGAGCATTTCCCCCTGGGTGCAGTTAGCCTTCTCAGCGTATAGTACTGGAGAAAAAGCAAGGAGTCTGGAGTTTATCACCCCCAGGTGTCCCTCTGAACTATTAAAAAAAGAACCTGAGGCATTAAGACAGAATCCCACCTTGCTATTTGTTAGTATCAACTTGGGTGATGGCCCTAAACATGTGACCAATATTCCCTGGCCTGACAAGGCTATAGTTTAAACAAATACATCAGTTAAATACAGAGGCGTCCAGAGGAAAACTCAACTCGCAGCTGAATCTTTCAGATTCCTGCTTATGGACAGGTGAATGCTTATTTACTCCCTTGGATAGGAGTTAGTGAGCACTGCTGAAGAACTAATTTGAAGAAGAATAAGTTGTTTGGTGTCCAGCTTCTACAAGCAACTACCATGCAAAAGGATGAGAAGGGAAGGAAGAAGCGAGAAAAAAAAGGGACAACTTCAGAGCCCACTGCGCTTCCCCAGGTTAGTTTAGCATGCCAAGGGCAAGACTCCCACTCTAATCTAAACAGCAGGCCTCAGGAGCAACGTCTCTGTAACCACCATGTGTGACTAGCAGCACAAGTGCCACGTCAGCCAGAGCTAAGGAAGAGACAAGAAACCTCTTAACCCACCCAGCCCTCTGGACACCTACACACACTCCCCTCTCCTGCAAAAATCTACATCTGTTTTCACTCGTGAGTTAGAGATTTCCCTCAAACCACGGCTTGTTTGATGGGCTGGAAATATATTCTGAGATGACAGCCTTCCACTTGGTGGCTACAGAGTAATCTTAGATAGTGCGGGTGGAAACTGCATAAATGGATCCTCAGCACAAGTGACAGAAGAGGTGAGGTCTCTCAAGGGTATCCAAGATCCCAGCCTGGTTAGAAAAGTTCAGAAGATACCTATAAGATCTTTATTGCGACGATCCATGGAAAGGTTTCTCAGGGCAATTGACACAGCCCTCACAACCTTGTCAGAGTCGGACTGGAGCAGCTCCACAAGCACTGGTAAGCCTCTCTCCTTCCGCACTGTTGCACGGATGTACGTGGACCACTGATCAGAACACACAAGGGAAAAGAAACAACACAAAGTATTGTGAGTTCATATACCTGCCTTTTCCTTGCCCCTGGCCTTCCTTTCACTGCTGTAATTCATTTTTTTTTCCCTGCAGAGACTAGTTAGCTTGTGTGTGCTGATGCATCTATACCTTAACCCATCGTTCAAGTTCATCAAGCACCAAGGAAGAAAGGATGTAGAAGTTCATCCTACAGCTTAGCAAGCTGCTGGGGAAAGGGGACAGAAACAGGAGGAAGGAGCATCATCCGCCAGCATCTGTTCTGTACACACCTCAGTGTGAAAACACATCCCTCTGGATTAGGAAAAAAGAGGTCATTTCGAGGGAGCAGTAAAGCATCCAAAGCATCTGTTATCTTCCCCCACCTCCAGTTTCATGCTTTTATTCCGTTTCATGATTGATTTTAAAATAAACTGTATTCAAGACAGCTGTGAAACACCACCCTGCTGATCCTCGGGCTGCTGATCAGTCCCACTTTGCTGTGTGGTTCTAGAAGTGATCAGGCATACCTTTGAGAGAACTGCCTGATTAGTGCTGGGGATGCTTCAGATAGGGTACCAGAGGACACTTTGGAGTGCAGTTTCCTGAGCAATCTGACAATCTGATGAATTCAGTATTCAGGACACTTAATCGTCTAACCACAGGCTTTTCTGAATGGACAAAGCAATGGTTAAGTGGTTTAAGCAGTAAAACCTGCTCATGGTTACATCGTCATGAGCTCAGTGACACTTCCACTACGTAAACACCATCTGCCCAGAAGATGCAAAACATCTTAAGAGGGCAAATAAGATTGAAATAGTTTCTCTGGAGTTCCCACCTCCTTCCTTTTTAAAGGAGACATAAATGCTCAAAGGAACAGCGCACTTATAATAGGACATAGCTTTGTTCTTTACTTACACAAGCGAAACAAAAGAGACTAAAAAGAAGACTGCACTCACCGTCCAGTTGCCAGCACTGAGATTCTGCAAAGCCCCTGCTGCAGCTTCCAGAGTGTTGAAGTTCTGACTTTCGGTGAGGATGGAGAGGTACAGTCGGACCACATCTGGCTGGTACAGTAATTCAAAGCCTGTAGGTGGGGCAAGAGGAGAACAGAAGCAAGAGAAGCCGAGAAGGCAATGTATGAATAAACACATAACATACTTTTATTTAATCACACGTGAGAACAGCCAAGAGAAAGCTACACCAGAGGGAGAAGGGCTTCTGCCACGTCCAGGACATTTTATCCACAGCTGTTGAAAATGCTGCACACGGTAACTCACACACAGGACATTCACCTGGGCTGAAGGTTCCTTTGCTTGTCTTTGGGTTGACAATTCTTTCTGAAATCTGTGCTGTGCTATACACTGCCTAGCAGGCTGAGTATACACGTGTAATAACAAGGTAACAAGAGACAATTTTTGCCTGCAACAATTCTTACTTTGCGTCTCTAGATTGGGTTGCAAATTCACCTTGCACTCCTGTTTTCATTCAAATCTATCTCAGTACCTTTACATACACCAACAATAGGGCCAAAGAGAGCAATCTACGCAATTGTATCAGCCCCCCCCCTTCTCACACCTAGGTGACAAAAGAAAGATGCAAGATATCAAAGCGACTAGAACCCCCAATCGGTAGGGGCAGGGAGAAATGCTGACTCCAGCTCAAATATTAGGTAAAGAAATACAGCAGCGTCGTACCACACTAGGAGACTGCGACAGACACACACGTTAACTAAATATCCCGAGTCACCGGATCAGCTTTGCAGTTTAAGCACGACAGGAATGAGAACTATTCCCAGCTCTGCCACAGATTTCCTTTTGTGAGGCTGAGTAACTGACAGCAGCATCCGTGTCTTGACTTCCTCATCCAAAGGATTAGGATTCATCCATCTACCCATATTAAAAAGGGGATCTTAGGCAAGAACTTCATCATTCCAAGCTGTTGCATACTTTGAAGCCATTTTTACCTACCTTTCTTCACTAAGTGTGGCATGACACGCTGCATCAATGAGGGAAGAGTATGCAAACATCCAGTTAAAGGACTTGCCAGAGAAACACGATCTCAAAGATCATGGTGGTGTTCAGATTACGTGAACAAAAAACTAAGCTCCCTGAAGTGTTTTGGTGAGTGCAGGAAGGCACAAGCAACCTATGGTCAACATAGACTCATCTGCAGTCACTGCTGCTAGAAGGTTATTTCTGGATTGGTGGCTTTTGGGGTGTTTGCAATAAATAAAGTTCAGCAGGCATTACCTAGGAAAGGATTTTTGGAAAAACGTGACATGAAAGAAAGCATAAACTTGTGAATGAGCTTGGGCAAAGAGGAAATTTGAAGCTTGTTTTGAGCAGAATAATTTTTTTTTAAATTTATTTTTACAGATTAAAAGAACGTCTTTCACAAAACAAGACGCTGCCCTACAAGTGTAGCATAATTCAAAGCAAGTTTTCCACTAGCAAGACAGGAAACCTACAAACATAAATCACTCCCTCTCTTCAGTACTTTCTCTCCAAAATCACCCATCTCTCATACACGTATTTTTCAGCACATATCACAGATTATTGTATATCGGACATCTCAGATCAAACCTAGAAACAAGAAAACTGAACAATGCTATCACGTGGATATCCTATCAATTTTTTCCTTTTTAAAATTCTCTGTTGCTAATGACTTTCTGAAATTAAAGTCCTACACTTCATATCTAACTGTTTCTCCGTATTTTTCGTATTAGTTATTGCTGTGGGACTACGTGAGTCAAGATCTCAGAACTCAGTACTTCAAACCTTGTATAATGCTACCCATAAACACAGGCCATGTTAACCCCCTGGATACACGGGGCTTATTTATCCCATTGAAAGCAAGAAAACACTTCATCAGCCAAGGGTTTCTTTGCTCCATACCAAAAAACTGATCTATGCATGAGGACCCATGAGCTCCCATGTGCTGGCTCATACTTTCCCTGCTCAGCTTCTCACACCCATCCCAGCACGCCTGCCTTCTTCTCAAAGGACTGGGTAGTTAACCTGCTCCACGCCTGCCACTGGTTTTAATGCCACCGCTTGCTTGCTACATGACACCCTACAGATATGTGCAAGCCGCAACAGATGGCGATCCCCAAAGGCATCCTGCCAATCCATACCACTTACTTTCCTCTTCTCCAACGTCCTCTCCTTGCGCTGGGATCATTGCCCTCTATATTGAATGCTGAGAAAAACTGTAGTTACTTAATACATGAAGCATGAACAGTTGTATAGCTTTTCTCCATTCCTTGAATAAGTTTGTGATTATCTGACTCCAGTATGACCTTCATATCACCTTTTTCCTCTGCCACTTCACTAGGTGAATTGGCAATCTAGGGACTCCTCAAGAAAAAGCACCGCTGCCTGATAAGCGTGTCGTATTCCTTTCCTGAACACTAATACTTAAAAAACCTCTTAGGGTAGCTTACTGGAATTTTGACACTGTTCTCTTTTAAGGAAGCTTTGCTGAAATGTAAATCAGATCAGCAAAAGAGATGAAGGCAGGTTCATTAGCAGATAATATTCATACAGAACATTTACCGCTTCCGCCTGAGAGCTCAGACCCGCCTGTGGTTGAACAGTATGCAATTGTTCAGCCAGTCTTCTCTGATGGCTTTGTTTTAAAGTGCCTAGTTATCATTTCGGCATACTTGGAAACAGCCCCACACGTTCACCCTCTCCTGTTATTTAAGTGCAGTCTACAACGTGCCCTTTCTGTCAGTCTGTACGTTCCTTTTTGGCTGGACACTCTTCTTCGCAGCACCTTGCTGCGTACGAATACTAAGATGCAACAACCCTCTCGCCTCCGCTTACCTCCTGTGGACAGAGCTGCATTCCAGTCACGCACCGCCCACCCGCTTTCTGACATTACTTCTCTTCGTGCATGAAAGCCTCTCCTTTTTCCTACTCATTAATGTAAGAGCATCTCAAAAATGTCTTCACCTCTCTCTTCAATAATTCACAGCATTTCCCCTACCAATTACCAGCACATTCCTGCTTTGGGGCATAACCCCTCCGCCAGTTCGGTGGATGATTCTCACCTCGCTCTGCACATCCCCACTTTCCAACCACATTTATGCCCCTGCCCCATTAACATCTGTTTTAGACAGAGTCAGCGAGCGCCACGCGCCACACGTGAACCTCCGTCCCCCCTCACGCCCCCCCTCCCCTCAGCTGCTGCATGCTTCCAACGCCGCAGCACTCCTGTGTCAGCCTGGCTAGCCAGGAAAAGGCGGGCAGGAATTGCTAAAACAGAGTATTACGAATGCCCCTCGTGGATGGCTGCTCATTAGCAGAGACGGGAACCTAACAGCAAGAAAGTTACCGCTGCACCGGAGGGTTTTTCCCTCATTGACAGCAAGCTGACACTTTTCATAAGCATTATAGCCCCTTAAAAAGAAACAAACAATTTTGTATTTTCTCCATCTGCCTCCTGTCCTAATGAATCCAGCTCTGCTATTTATAGGATGCAATTTGTCTGAATGATTATAAATTTCCTTCCAGTGTTGTGTGGAGGCCTCGAACATTTTTCCATGAAGCGCTTCAAGCACGTTCCTGGGAAGCACAGCTGGTCTCACCTCCATTAAGCACCTGCTTCTCTTCAACACTGATTTCCTTAATTTCAAGATCATCTTAATTATTTTTTCAGGTAATGCTAGTTTTGTGCAATATACAGCTAATTGCTTATGTCCATTTTATAAATGGAAATGAGAAAAGAGGGTCATTAGTGATCGGTAATACATCAAACGAGAAGAACATCCGCTATTTTTCTTTTTCTTCAAAAAGCTGTTTTAATTATAGCCCAGATTCAGCACTGCTCTTAAAAAGATAATTTCTCCTGGAATAAATGAGACTTTTCCATCGGTTATGGATTTGTGCTGAATTGCAGTCTACACTGTTTCCTCCTGGAAAAGCATGAAGATAAGTCATTTATTGCTTTTCTCATTGCAGAAAGCGAAGTAAACAAGTTCACTGTATTAGCTTTTGTCTTTTAGAGAAACGGAAAATGCCTTGGACGCTGATGTCATTGTGAGTGTCAGACATTTACAGCATCTAAGCATTCCCCCCAGCTAATGGCATGAATGTGTACACAAAGGAAGATCTTCCACATTAGACTCATCTCCACCAACATGCTGTAGTCTCATCCTTCTGAAAAAAGGAAGATGAGCTTCTTTGCAGCAGAGTTGCTCAAAACTGGCAAATGGATTCGTTCTGTGTGAAGCTCACACTACCAGGAGGTGCCAAGTGGATTATCCTTTATTTGCCCACAGAACAGTGACAGCACAGACAGCAATTTCAATCCTGAACAGAAAACACCTGAGGAATTAATGGGAGAGTGATTAGCCCTCTCGATCCATTCAACCCTTAGTCCCTGTGCTGAGAATGATGCAGCAGCTCCTGGATTATCTCCTCCACAAACCTATTTGCTTTCATCTTGGCAACGCTGATCCTGTGCCTATACTTAGCTACGTTCTGGCAATAGCATAAAATATTGCACCAGGTGCCTATCTCCGATACGCCAGCTTAATCCCAAATTCAGACAACTCTCTTTGGAGCAAGGTTGCCAAATCTATTCCCCCCCTTCACCACCCATCCCATTTAGGATTTATTCTCCCCCTACAGGCATGGGAAGTTATACGCATGTGGATCCTGGTCGGACGAGAGTTCTCCTACTGCTGTAGCAGAAATGTGCTGCTTCATTTTCTACCCCTACAAAAACTCTGGGTTGCTGTTTAAAAAGATGCAATTTCACACAAAGCTGGAAGGATGCTGGCAACACTGTAGGAAAAATAAAAAAACCCCTAGCCCTAGGAAAAAAAAAAAAAGATCACTAAAATGAACCCTGATAGCTACTTATTCTTGCAGTGTTCATGGGCATATTTACATTAGTGTTTTGATCCGGACCAGCTTTGAAGCGAATTTCCCACTTACTGCGCTTTGGTTCCCAACACAGAGAAGCAGCAGCACCACCTGGGACCCGTTTTGGGGTGAAACTAAACCAAGAGGTGCACTCCAGGACCACGCCGAGGGTGTGCTGGCCAGGAATGGAAGCTCAAGGGCTGCTGTGCCCATAACGAGCCGCTCCACTCGCCGAGGTGGCCCTCCGCTGTGCTGGCCAATTCACAGCTACCGGCAGATGGGGCGAGAGGAGCCCAAACTGCAGCTTCGCTGCAAGGTCAGATGCTAACAGACTTTGTAGAGTAAGAGAGCAGCTCCCTAAGCAACTAGGAAGCTCCGAGCCAGAAGAAAGAAAAAAAGGTAAAGAAAAAAAAAGTAAAGAATAATGTCAGTAAAAGAAACAAACAATTCGATTCTGCAAGAAAGAAAAGCTCCACAGATCTTGGACTCCTGCCCTCTGCCGACAGCAGGCTGGTAACTTCATTACAGCCCGTGTAGTTCATTGTTTGCAAGTTAAACAGTTGTAAAACCAGAGTTCAGAATTACTTGCTACAGAAACGTTTTCAGAACATGCAAGCAGCAAATCAGCCCAGCAGTTCAACCCTCCCCTTCCAGAACGCCTCACCCCGCAGTATGGTTTTATAATAGCCTACATGAAAAACCCCACCGAAGGCAGGGGGAGGCAGCTGGTTACTTTTATAAAAACAGTAATCAGATCCTTAAAAAACCCGACCCATCAGCTTGACTCCATCTGTATGCTGTGCTTCAGCGCCCGGTGCACAAAGCAGCTTGAATGCCAACATAAACTTGCAAGATTCTTCTAATTGAAAGCCTTAACAGTAGCGAAAACGCAGCCAGCTCCAACAGAGCCAAATGCTTGGCATAATCGATGGAGAATGCAGCTCGATGCAGATACATGTAGAATACTGAGTGTCATACAGCAGAGGCACAGCAAACTTCCGCAACGAATGAAGAAGAAATAATAGGTGGGAAGTTCTGAATAGTCCCTATAGCTTTCACTTCAAGGTACAGCACAAGTCAGGACAGGTATTACGCCTACTGCAGAGAGTCAATCAAGAATGCAGCATCCACCACTGAGCAGCAGCTCTGAAGACAGACAGAACAGCCTTTGAATAGTACTGAAAAGAACAACCAGAATAATATGGGACACACGAGACTCAAATCAGGCTTGAGGGAATGTTCAAGAGGAGTTTTTCTATTTAGAAAATGAACACCATGGTGTGTGACCTTTCCAACTAATCTACTAAGTCACACACAAGTTCTAAAATTACATAAACTCTTCCCAGTTCACCACATACTCCCACAATGAAAGCACAACGGCACGCTAGTTAAAAAGGGAAGCAAGCAACCCCCCACCCCAAGGGATGTAACAGGAATGTCACCGGCACTACCAAGCGTGGAGGTATGCAAAGAACCAACCCAAGGAGCTAGGCTGACTGCAGGGGAGACAGAAGGGCAGCAAGGAAAGGAAATGGGAGGGCAAGGCAGTGCAGGAGAAATAAGGATGCCTGGGAAAGCAAACTGTCTTTTGCTACTTCTACTACTCTTTACATTTCCCAAGCTCCACAAGCTACCATCAAAGTAACTCCTCTTACAGGGAGTGCTCTGTAAGAGGTTGGTTATATTCCGTTTCGTATCCAAAGCATATGCAATCCAACAAAGGGATGGCTCAATTAAACACAACCCATTCTGACCTTGTGTGAGTTCCAGCGCTTCTGTTTTCTGTGAGCAGACATTTTAAAGCTAATACAGCCTTCCCTCTCCGAAGGCCCTGCAAGCAGCGTTTCTCCCAACAGCGTTTGACACACTGCCCAATAACAAAGGCTTTTTTTCAAGCATATGCAGCTGAGTCTCCTGGCAACTGGAGATGTTCTGTTAACAACCTTCTCTCCTCTGTTCACTAATCAGTAGCGAAGGCTCTGGAGGACCAACACTTAATAAGGATCTGAACGTTGCTGCAGATAACTAGAGCACTACCCAAGCTACCAGTTCAAAAGGGGAACGTGTCGCCCCGCAGGCCTGTTAGTGAAGGGCAGGAATACCTGGCAGCCAGGCTGGTGCAGGGCAGGGAGAGCTGCCACAGGTCTCCGCCGAAAGGGAGAGGCGGCGTGCGGGTGAACTGCAGCACGCTCAAGCATTTCTAGGTCACCTTTGGCAGTGGTTTTTGTTTGTTTTTGAGAAACACCACTGTTAGAAGCAAAACCGCTTTGGACCCAAAGTTAACATTAAGTCCTTTGGCTGAATGATTAAAATGGATGGTTCATGTAAATAGCTTCCTTTACCCCAGTCCCGGAAGACTTGCATCTGACCTTGGAGACTTTAAGTACAGCACATGAAATGTTAACACTTGCTCTCTCGCCAGTTTCTCTGTTCTGAAGTTATTTTTATTTACTTCACAGTGATAACTGAATGCATTTTCTTTTAAAGGGAACAGGATAATCATGTTATTCCAAAAGCAAGTCTGTTTTGAAATGCAATTTGTATCTAAAAATCAAACATTAAATAACATTCTCTCCCTCTCTCACACACACAGAGCACACACTGGAGTCTCCGCTTTGTGAGCCACATATCAAACGTGATCTGTTTGGAGGGACAGGGTCCCTCTTCCCACGACCAGCTTACCATGGTGTTTGCAAGCCCCCAAAAATGCACTCCAGGCCCTGCATCACCACTGCAAAATCTCAAAATGGGACTTGGTTCAAAATCCTGG
Organism: Balaeniceps rex; assembly: GCA_013401315.1. Lineage (NCBI taxonomy): Eukaryota > Metazoa > Chordata > Aves > Pelecaniformes > Balaenicipitidae > Balaeniceps > Balaeniceps rex. The sequence goes on from VYZW01044322.1 coordinate 27,445, forward strand.
CTCACACACGCAAGAGAATAGCAAGCTAATTTGCACCAAAGGTCTGCCAGCTCTGCAGGGTTTCACAGCGCGACATTGCCAGCCGTGCAAGGGTACTGCACTCCTGGCAGCGCAGGCACACCTGATACTCTAAGCTAGGGGTGAACACTCTCTTGCCTGGAGAAATTCTGTGTCTGTGGTAGTCTTACCGGTTGTCATTTAGTCTTGTCTCAGCCACTACAGTATTTTAAGACAAAAGACAGATTAGGCTTATCGGGCTGGTGATCTCACTGACAGCGGATCAATATGCTAGGAGGGCAGCAATGCTCCTCCACGCGGGCAATCTTGCTTGCTGCCTGCAGGGAAGCTTCTTCCTGAAGCTTTCAGGTTGGACACATGCCCCTAACAGCCGATACCAAAGGACACTGGGCACAGTGATGATGTGCATTGCACTGGGGACTTCTTAAACAGACAGCAATTTGGCCCGTGCACACAAGATCAACAGCAAATGTGTCATCGATCATGTTATGTTTTCCTGGGAGGGAAAACCTGAATTTCCAGATGCTGTCTGCTACACAACAGGAATATTAGAACAACAGTGGACAAGGTCAAACACCCATGCTTATTCTTTTAGATCTCAGTGCTGCTGCTGCGATTGACCATGGGTGCTTCTGACACCTCTGCTCCTGTCTCTGCGAGGGCCCAGAATTACACACAACCGACTTGTTTTCCTTCTCCTCTCTGAAAGGACCCAGATGGTAGTGCTTGGTGCCCTGAAGGGTCTCTCCTTGTGCGTGGCACCAAACAGCTCTATTTTGTCACCCCTCCTTTTCGGCCGCAGATAGCAATTGCAAGGACTGCACAATCCACGCTAGAAATAAGAACATTGCCCGGCTTGTCTGGCTTCCAGCGTTTGGGCCAGTTACACCAGTACAAAATGCGGAAGCTCAGGGAGGTGTCAGCTTGCTGTCCTCAGAACTGCAAGCACAAGCCAGAACACCCGGGGACGCCACGATAATCCAAATCCATAGCACTGCCAAAGATCGTTCCCCATTTGCAACTCTGGAAAGACGCAGTAATGAGGTGACACTACAGAAAGCCTCATTTGACACAAGCAGGTGTGGAAATGGACCCCTCTTCTTAATGGGGAAACCTTTCAAACGGAGGAATCTCTAGGCTGGAACTTGCTTACTCTCTGCCTTGGCAGGGCTTGAATTCACTGCTTTTTGGAGCATACTGCAAGCCTTTTCTGTTTAGCTAAGCTTTCCCAAAGGAACAAAAGGAATAGAGAGGCGGCTGGCAAAGCTAATGAGGATTACGAACTTGAGGAAAATTATTACTTTTCACATTACATAAACAAATGTGGCTTTACAACTGTACATTCACGTATACATGCCAGAACATGTGTGTTTTCAGGGACTTTTTCTGAATCCAAAAAAAACCCAAAGCCAGGTAAAAGCATTTTCCTTACATAACCCACACACAGCTCAGCAAAGCGTGCTATGCTTTTCCGACCATAGCTGCCACACGGTGCAGCTGAACAGACCTGAAATCTAAGACAGACTCTTTTCACTGCTGTTACTAGTGCAGATGCCTAATTGTCCAGCCCAGCCATCACAAGGTTTGAGCTTACTGTATAAAATGTGTTTATTAAAGAGAGAGATACTGAGTGATTCCCTTAAGGAAAGCCCATTAAAAAAAAAAAAAAAAAATCACACCACAGCTATGTCCAGCAATAAAATACAATGTGCTGCTGTTAGTATCTTATCAACAAGTCCAAGAGCCTCATAATGCAAAAACGTCTCAGAACTAGAGTTATCACTGAAAATCAACAGCACTGTTAAGGGACTCCTTCCTTCGACTTGTGGCTGCCTGGACCTAACCATTTTCTTTCCTCTGGTCTTTTGTGTGTGTTTAACTAAGGATCATGTGTTCCAAATTGCCCTTTTTTGGCCTCAAGCCCCTGTAAAACTCAGCTTTGCAGTTCCAGATGCCAATCAGCTGCTTTGACTCCAGGAAGCTAACAAGCATTTAGCTTCCTCCCAGCTCAGTAGTAGAAACCCGTCTGCAGAGAAAAGCTGACTGCAAAAGGAATCATGCATTAGTCCTTGGCTCCAGATGCCGCTTAAGTAGATTTATTTTATTAAAAAGATTCTGACATTATTCAAAACTGTTTAGATGTTGAACAGCTTTATAAACTTAGTGTCAGAAAATCCCAGCAAGTAGGGAAGCACAGACAAGGGGAAGAAACACTGCAAAAGACAGCTGCAAGGCAAAACAAAAAAAAACCCTACAAGGTAATACTTATTTAGTATTTATTTATATTTAGTTGAAATAGACACACACCCTCAGACATTAACTACTGAGTTATGCAAGAAAGGTGGAAAAAGCACAGAAAACTCTTCCTCACCTCTGCAGACCTCTTAAGTATCTTTCCTATCTCCAAGAGAGACTGTGTGAAATGCTGGATCGTGAGGCTGGGTATGGTCCCACTAAGTGCCCCCCCGCCGCTGTATGACTTGTATGGGACATCGGAGGCCAGTAAATGAAAGCTCATATGGGGCTGCGGAGTGGGAGAGAGGCCATGGCGCTACACGGTGCAAAGCTGTACGATCCAGCACCAGCTGGGAACCCGCCGTCGGACCGGAGAGCTGCGTGCCCACCCACCCGCCATGGGTGGTGGTCCTGCGGAGCCGGCAGGCAGGCAAGGCAGCAACCAGCCGTTCTGGCAGCCTGGCTGCTGTTGGGCAGGGGGCGATTGCAGCGAGCCGCCACTGCTTCGCCTGGGTGCAGCGGCCACACTCCTCCAGACCTCCACGGATGCTACTTCTCTCCCCCAGGCCTGTGGTGAGCCAAGGTGTGGGGGGACACACAGCACCTCGTGGGATCAGCCCTGCTCTGCCTTTACACACTGGCAGAGTGTAGGTTAAGGCACTGAACCTTAACCAGCAAGGCAAAACCAAATCCTCCATCGCTCGGGGATTTACAGAAACGGGATTGCTTTGTCAGGTATGAGACTACGGGGGTTTCCACTAACTGCGCTTCAAAACGCTGTCCTGCTGCTGAGGGACCTTCTGCCCTGGTTTGAAAGCCCGCACGCTCCTGACAAGCCTTTGGATGTATCTGCAATGGGCGCTGCGTAGAGCTGCGACAGACAAGGATCGACAGGCAGTATTTCCACTCGGGCTGGCGCCTGTCAGGTTCTCCCCTTCGCAGCCTGTCTGAGCGTTATCTTCAGTACCAAGGGAAAAACAACTTCAAGAAAAAAACCCAAACCTTTCAGAGCTCACGCAATGCTGAACTATGCTTGGAAGCCAATTTGAAAGCTTCCTTCTGGGTTACTCATGCTTCAACAAGTCTACTTATACTTCCGCTTCTCATCATGATTTTTATATAAAGTCTCATAAATGGTCATAAGCCATTACACAGGTATTTGGTTATTCATATCAATTCAGTTGCTTGTTAGAGGCCCATCTGCTTAAGGCAGTGAAGGGCAGCAGAACGCCACAGCTTGAATCCCTCAAGTAAGAAGGAAGAATAAATCTGTCTATTCTCCTGTGGATCTATCCTCACGGAAGCATCAAACACTTCCAAAATACTTCCCAGTAGGAAGGAAATATTTGGATATAAACAACTAACCTTTTTTGGGGAAAGGTTACCAGAATCCAAGCTGAGAAGCAGCTAGCAGGTCCAGCCTCAGCCTAGAGAAATGAAAGGTCAGTGACTCCTCATCACCAGGACTGGTATCGGAAGCCTGTTCGGTTCATTACAGGCAGAGTCCCGCAGTCTTGCCTTTATGAGCAAGTGCCATATGGAAAGACTCCCTCACGTTATTAAATAATTTATTATATGCCAACCCAAACACTTCCTCCAATCCTGTTTGTGTCCTGAAATTGCTAATTAGTTCCTGCTACAGCTCCCAAAGTCAAAAGTGTGTTTCAATTCCTCTCTCCATTTCATGAAAGCTGCCACATGCACCCAAAGGCAGCCCAGTGCCTCTAATCCGTCTCAATTACAGTCACTGTGCTGCTGTCAGGCAATTCAAGTCTCTCCCAAGCATCCAAGAAAAGAATTTGATGTTTTCAATGTCAAATAAATGTCAGGCCAGAGCGGAAGCAGTATGAACAGGTTTTCTTCAACTTCTCTAACAAAAAATGGACCTTGCAGCCCAGGTGTTCAAGGTACAGTATTTGGGTACTTAATTCTCATGGATTTCAGCATAAGCTAGAAACCTGAATGCCTTCAAGACCAGAGATTTTCCACCCATCCTCAAAGCACCATATCCAGGCAGGGGCTACAGATGGTGAGAGGCCAAAGAAGATGCTGCTGCTCCTCCCTCATCTGAATTGGGGTGCGCTGGGACGTACCACACTGAAGGCATGGAGTGAAGGGATACTCTCCTCATTTCTGCCAACCATTCTCTGCAGCTTTTTAGAAAAACAGGAAAGTTTCTATTAAACATAAACATGCCTGCTGTTTGATCTGATAATCACAGGCAGAACTGATACAAAACCAGCTTTGCCCATAGAATTATAGGTTTCCTGGAAACATGGATCTTGCTTTAAAACTTAAATTTGGACCAAAATGTGAGATAAGACAACATGATCTGGAGCGAAGCAGCTCTCTGAAGCCTTAGCTGTCCAAACACACGCATTTTACAACCACGGATAAATCTATTTGCAAGTTAAAAAAAAAAAAAAAAAAAAAAAAGACTGGGGCCCCAGCTTGTAGCAATGAACGAGACACTTAGTTGAAATGAATGGAGGAAGCACAGAGACGTTCTTCAAGAGGCAACAGGGGAACATTACACAGCATCCAGATGCAGCCTGGCCCCATCTTTACCATCCTACAGGCATGGCCCACACTCACAAAACACCAGAAAGTCCTATCAGAAATTTTGCAACAAAGCCACAGCAGACCCTACCCTCAAAGCAACTCTGATGGCTTCTTTGAAACCATTTCATTGCTGTTAAAACAGTGACAAGATCCCTAACCCAACAGCCACTTTGTTTAGGACAGCTTTCAATTTCAATGCAGCCTTCTTATGGTAATGTTACGCAATCAAAAATTTTACCCATGTAAAAGATTCTAAGCAGAAGCTGACATTTACTGTGGAGGTCGTTCATGCCTACAGAAAACTCTGAAAAGGTCAGTATAAGTGTAAATAAGGTGAGATACTTCCTCAAGAGTATTGGAATTTCCATCACGTTACAACCTATACCCATTTCTGATCGTTCATATATGCAAGGCAGTGTTAGGAATGCCCTGATGGCTTCTCATGGGCCACCTGAGTCCGTAGCTGGGTCTAGAAGTAGGCCTCCAGACTGCAGTAAGGGGAGTGGCACCAAATTTTAAGTGTTTCAGGGAACCTGGGATCCAGCCACATAGAAAACTACCAATACAGTTTAATTTCCATGGGTTTAATCTCAGCATTGCTTTCAGCAAGCAGGTATGTAGGATTTGGAAAGGACCTGCTTGTTAGGATTTAACTATTAAGCAAAACCTTGCAGAACTGCCCAAATCCAAGTCACGCATGCCTTTACCGAGTCTTAAAGTTTTAGACAGTAGCACTGACCTGAAGGGAAGTACTCTCTTGGAAGCAGCGCTCATGTAATTGAATAAATGGGATTAGGTCTCATGCTCCTAACGCCCATTCCTTCTCATTCCTTGAGGAATCCCAAACATACTGCAATGCAACTAACACTGCAGCCATCCTTGACACTTCTCATCTCTCCTCTCACCTGCAAGCGGCCTGTTGTGCTCTGCAGTCATCACTAGCACGTTTTATGACTCAACGCGCAAAGCATCCCCAAAAGGGGAGTGGGAAACCTGCATCTGCACGGAATGCAGACTTCCAATTTCCTATGTGTTTAAAGGTCATTGGGGACACTCCAGTTAAGGCAGATCCTTTCTCTAGATCTTATTCTTGTCCCCTCACATTTTGAATGAGCCTTTGGAGATGCTTTTCTTGCTCATAATTTTTAAGCTCTCAGCAGGACAAGACGCAATTATATGCTCAATCATGATTACAGATTTGCTGGCTGTGATTTTAGAGGTCTCAAAACAAAACTCACTAGATTAAATATTCTTCCTGGCTTTGTACGAGAGGGACAAGGAGAACTGATGTTTCCAAATGGAGTGGGCTTGTTAGCATGAGCCAGCAAGAAAGATACTGCTTTAGGAGTCAGGAAACCTCATCTCTGTTCCCAGCTCTGCCACTGAAATGCCGCGCAACTGCACAACTCGCTTCAGCAGCCCGTGCCCCCCTCTCCCCTCCCACTCTATTTCTGTCTCGCCTATCTAGACTTGGCCTGTTCAAGTGGACTGTCACAGTGTGTCAGGTACTTACGCTTTACTGAGGCTACTGCAAAGAAGAATACGCAGTTGCTCTAAACGTCTCCTACAGAAGCAGCAACATGTTCAGTAAAGTAAGGAGACCGCACGGTGCGCAAAACATGACTGAACTGGACACGAGGTGGAAGGATTGCGCTTCACATATCCTCCTTCCGGATAAGCCTGAACTATGGTCTACTCCTAAACAGACAAATAACATGTCATACTATTACAGACTTCCAGTTTTCCCTATGACCAAGACACAGAAAATTCAGGGCTGAAACTAATGGTCTGAGAGGCCAAAATAAAAATGCTCTCCTTTCTAACACATACTGATCAACATTCACACTGATCACCTGAAAATACCTGGGTCAGCAGTCAAGCTCTCAGTGGGTTCAGAGCAACGAACAGTTGGATTGACATTGCTTTCTAAACCATGCAGAGGTACAATTCCCCCCCCTCCAGCTGACAGGTAAATTTAAGTGTCTGCTTTACAATGCAAAATGCCTGCCTCTCAGTTCAAGGTCATTTTTCTTCAATCCACAGTTAGAGGTATATGGCACATTAAGTCATATCATTCCCCTGTCATGTTGGAGAAGGGGGGAGCTTTTAAACCTGTGCAGAGCACTCAGGGTTATAGAAATAAATACGGCTTTATATAGCAGCTTTCACATTCAAGATATCTCAAAGTGGTTTACAAAGTAATGAGTCAGATAATAGGACTGCAGCAGCTGCGTAGGCAAACGCGCTAGAAATTAATGCTGAGAAAACAGAAGTCTTAATTTTTTTATTCTCTTTATTTGCCTTTCTGCAGAACACAACTGCAGCTTCAGTCTGACTAATGAGCATCAGTGACTTCTGCAATTTAGAATGCACAGGTTATTTGACATTCCAGTTTATTTTAATTTTCAGATTAACTCCATGATTAAAGCTCTCCATTAATTCTAGTAAATACTGTTCAAGCCAAAGTGGAAAAAATGCCAGACGCCTTACGGCACACACCTCCCCTGTCTTGGCTGCATTATAAGGAAGGTCTCCTTGCCGGATCTCTAGTACCTCAACTTGCAGTTAGTTCAGAATCACACTTTCATTTTTGTTCTTCTTTCCCTCCCACATCATTAGCTGTTACAAGCACACCCTCAAAAACTGATTAACGTCGTGTTGTGAGGACTCCGTGGTTTACTGTTCTGACACCAGAGAAAGTACATATTATAAGTAAAAATGTATTTGTCTTTTAAAAAAGCCTTACCTGTGTGTGTGGGGAATCAATCAAGCCGAGATCCAACAATTAAGACGCATTTTGCACATATTCTCCTTTCCCAGGTTCCATGGGCAAATGGACTCTCTCATTCTTCTTCCCATCTGAGTCACCTAGCTAGCTGTCATGGATTAAGTTGTTTTGGAAAAACCTTGTCCCTAAAAAAATACGTGCTGTTTTTTTTGCAGACAGACTCTTTTTGGCTGACTTTGTAATCAGTTAACAAGAGAGTCACACAGAATGACGAGGTTGAAAGAGAAGGTCACCTGGGCCAGCTTCCTGCTCAAAGCAGGCTCAAGGCTGAATTTAGACCAAGTTCTTTATGGCTTTGTCCAGTCAGGTCTTGAAACCCTTCAATGATAGAGAACCCTTCAAAACCCTCTAGGGAACCTGTTCCAATGCCTAATTATGGGGCATTAGCCTGCATTTTTGTGGGCAAAAGAATACCAGACAGGACAGCCAGAGTATCCCAGACAGATGTTTTAAGTAAGATTTGAGAGATGTCTGTCTAGCGTTGAGTTTTGAAAGCATCTGAGTCACATAGGCCTCAGAGAAAGCTATCCACATGCCTCTTACTCCTAAAGGCACCGCCCTCGTAACACTCACCCGGAGCTGTAACTACTTCCTTTACTTATGCACACACTATTTCTGGAAACCTAGCAAGGGATTTAAATCAACATTACACCATTTTTCTGCCTCAGCTGTTCTGAAACTTTCTGCTGTTCTCTTAACTTGTCAAGTAGCTTCATCAGCAGAACTTCGCTGCGGTACTTTTGATGGACGCTAGAGACAACTGTACCTTTGTGCAACACGGTTTTTGTAATTGATTTTGACATGAAACTTCATCTCTAAACTCCGACAGCTGAGCTCCCCTTCCTTGCACTTGACGACAATACTGGCTAGGCAATCAGGACAACTTTCTAATGAGTCGCATCCCTCTTCAAAGTATCATCTCATTTGTTATGTTTATGCTGAAAGTGGGGAAAACGTCTCTGAGCTTTCATTGTTGTTTCTTAACCGAAACTGAGTAAGTGGCACGGCAGAAATCTGACATAATGCAGCAGGGATGGAGACGGATGTAGGGATGGATGGAGCGAGTTTTCCACTGCAGTGACCAAGTCCCAGGACTGAGGCAGTTACAGTTATGTGGGATAAGCACCTCCCCACCAACTCCTGCTTTTGTTCCTGGCAGACTTTCTGGGCACCATTCTCATTGTATGAACAGTCCTTGAGCAGCATCTCTATGATGAGCTATACTCTGTAACAGCAGGCATTCTATTTTAGAGTAACAATTAGAATTGCTTGTAGAACAGAAATGCTAAATGAGACATGCAAAAACATATACACAAACCAGAGGGTGGAGAAAGAGGAGTGTTAACCGTTCTTAGCTGGGGCAACCAGTACAGGGAAGGCTGTGAAAAGAAGAAAATATGACTGACAACTATCACTTTCCAACATTAACTATTTTATCATCAGAAATGGTAGCCAAGTATAAAGGACATGAAAATCCGATCAGTGGTTGAAGGATTAAGGTCCTGCATTACCAGAGAGCACACATTGCCATAACTGAAGTAAATGATGTAGCTGGGCTGTAAAACTTGCCAAGGTCTTGAGTTATGTATTGGTTTCTGCATATACGTATCTATACAGAGTATCATATATAATACAGCTGAACTTCTCCCTACAAATACACAGGAAGTGTAATATGCATAGCAAGAACACAAAGCAATTCGTAGTATCACAGGTTTTCAAAATACTCTCTGCAACATGAACTCCTCAGTCCATTCACACAACATCCCGCTGGGGTAAGCCACTACTACCCCTCTTCAACAGAAATTATGTTTTTATTTAATTTTCCTGTCACTGTGGTGCTAGCAACAGTTGTGATACACAATACTTGGGCAGAATTTTGCTGTTTGTACACTCCCCCTGCGCTGGTTATCACAGCAGCAAAGAAAATACCAGTGACTATTCTAGTGAAGGCAGTGCAGTAGCAGACACTCTGTGAGTTCACCACAGCCCTGGCATCTGAAGGCGGTTAACTTGCCTAAGGCCATGCAGCAAGTCAGTAGCAATGCTGGAATGTGAAAATGAGACTTTCTTACTTCCAGCTCTGTCTTCTGCTGAAGCTCCAGATCACTCCATCTCCTCAGTAGCTGCTGTAATTACCATGTGCTTGAGTGGAGTTCCTGCTGTTCAGTTTTTCATAGGCTACTTTATTATGCAAGTATATATAGGCTGTTCTAGCTTAAGATGTTATAACCACATGCGTAAGTCTCATTTTCTGTGCATTTATAACTTGGCCACAAATTCACATCAAGCTGGAAAGGGAATTTACCACCAGGGATTCTTGCCTTTTGAAGATACTGCTAGTTATTGTAACAGATCTATATTCTTGGGTGTCAGCCTCAGGCAAGAAGGAGCTGGAAGCTGGCTACTGCAGTTATTTTATAGTCCCGTGAGAGCCACAGGTAAAAGGACCTAAAGGTGGAGAGGGAGAATCTTGTCTCAACTGCCAGCTTTTCCCCTCCACGCACTGAAGACCGAACATTCGAGAACACAAAAGAAGGCTAAAGAGGAGGAACGGTTGTGGATGTTCATTCGCTATTTCCAGGATAACCAAAGTACCTCAGAGGTGAGTCAGATTTTTCTCATTCAGAAGGAAGAGTTTTAAACAATTCAGAAAGAAAGCTGTCTTCCTACCTCGTCTTGCATGTGACCTCTAGCTGTGAAGACAGAGGTAGAAAACAAAGGGAAAAGGAGGAGCTCTATAGGCAAACAAATTATAGCAGAGCCAAGAAGTTATGGACAAGAAAAACAACCTTATGACTTCACAAAGAGCTTCATGTTCTCAACCCTGTATAAATACAGAGCTGAATGAAATTCTCATGTCAACAATTGCTCCTCCTGCCTCCCCATCCCAGCAGTTGTTTTCCACTGCTCCCTCAGCTTATACTTCAAAGCTACATAACCTAAAACTGAAAAAGACATTCACGCTATGAAATGTCCGTATCGGGGGTGGTGAGGTGTTAGAGGCGTGTAACTATCACAGCTGAAATTTCTTCAGTTCACATTCGTTATATATCCCCTCCACGCAGCAGAACTCTTCAAGCTCCCAACTCAAATCTTGCTGATACAAAGTAAATCCCCCTTAACTGGGCAATTTATAGGACAGTCTAGTCACACAAACATTGTGCTTCCCCTTGCTACAGCTGCAAGAGCTTTTCTGTTCCACAGACACCATTTCACCTCTACCAGGAATCTAGCCTGTCTCATCTCTAAATACAGTTCTTGCCTGGATGTCCCCACGGACGAAGCAAGGGATCAGAAAGCATGGCTCAGAGCTGCAATGTCGAGGCATTCTCAGAAGCGAGAGTGCAACGATTTGACAAACATGGTAACAACTACCAGAACGTAAAGCCAAAACTATTCTTCACATTCCTGAGCAGACAGATAACACCAGAGTAAGAGCTGGTCCCGTAACGGTCTCAAATTCCTCTCACATGATTTGGTGGAATAACTAAACCCCACACAGCAGAGCTGTGAGAGTCTCAGCAGCATTACCGTACACAGTCACTGTGTAGGGTTTCAGTCGTATCATTAGTATTTGTCCCAGAAAAAGATTTGTTTCCTCACAGTCTCCAAAGTGAGAATGCTGTAGGACAGAATCATATTAACAAGTGAAAAGAATGAGCGGCAGAATTCAGAAAGGTCATACACACCTGAGAGAAGCAAGATTGAACTGTGAGTCCTTATTGTTATTTGAATATTCCTGCAAAAATAACTACTACGAATATACAATATTAAATGCCTACATGAATGCAAGTAATCACACCCACCAACGATGACAGTAAAACTGCAGATAAGGCAGACATGCATCTTCCACCTCAAGGCAATGCTGATCCTAAGATAATGCATACATCAGTGGATTTAAAAAAAAAGGCATCTAGTGGTTGACAAACACTGGCATAACTAGCTAACTACTGAACTACGAACATCACTTAAGTCACCTGTATGTCAAGAGAAGGCTAAAAGGATATAAGCACTTGAAGAAAACCACATTTGGCCTGCAAATAATCATAGAATCGTTTAGGTTTGAAAAGACCTTTAAGATCATTGAGTCCAACCATAAACCTAGCATGGCCAAGTCCAGCACTAAACCATGTCCCTAAGTGCCACATCTACCCGTCTTTTAAATACCTGGGACCCAACCACTTCCCTGGGCAGCCTGTTATAATACTTGACAACCCTTTCAGTGAAGAAATTTTTCCTAATATCCAATCTAAACCTCCCCTCGCGCAACTTGGAGGCCATTTCCTCTTGTCCTATCAAACAAATAGAAACATAAAAACCAAGCGGACCATAAGAGAATCCTGGACACTCAGTGACACTCAGTGACATAACTTACCTCCCTCTACAAAGGTTTGCTGACTCCTACACAACAGAGCACTTTGTTTTATTAAATCCAGATTCTAGCAACGTAACGCAATACAAAAGCGTAACTGTGCCCTTTACGTGTTTGCCAAAGTCCTGTTGCAGCAGCATGCACCAAGATAAAAGCCCAAAAGATTTTGTCTGGTTGCTGCTGTTTAATGCACTGCATGACAATCTCTCACCACGGGTACCTGTGGGTAAAACATGCTGTCTGTTTCTGCGGGAAAAACCTGCTGCTTTAACTCCTCGTCTCGTTCAGTACCTGTTAAAAATAGGTGGGGGTTGTTTTGGTTTTTTTAAACCTTATGCCACTGATTTATGTGGAAGAAAACAGAGGTCGTTCCATGGACAACATCCCTCAAAGGCTAAGCTGTTCAAGGCTTACTACCTGCACAAAAGCAACAAGGAAGGAACAATCCTTAAGAATTGTGCTAATGATTTATTTCACGCAACACCTGTGCAGCAAGGTGAGCTTGTTGCAAGACAAGACTGTGAATCGCTGCTGTGGTTTAACCCAGCAGGCAACTAAGCACCACACCGCCCCTCGCTCACCCTCCCCGGTGGTATGGGGGGAAGAATCGGAAGGGTAAAAGTGACAAAACTTGTGGGTTGAGATGAAGAGAGTTTAATAGGCAAAAAGCAAAAGCCACGCACGCAAGCAAAGCAAAACAAGGAATCCATTCACTACTTCCCATGGGCAGGCAGGTGTTCAGCCATCTCCGGGAAAGCAGGGCTCCATCACATGTAATGGTTACTTGGGAAGACAAACGCCATCACTCTGAACGTCCCCCGCTTCCTTCTTCTTCCCCCAGCTCTATATGCTAAGCATGACATCGTGTGGTATGGAATATCCCTTTGGTCAGTTGAGGTCAGATGTCCTGGCTGTGTCCCCTCCCAACTTCTTGCGCACCCCCAGCCCGCTCGCTGGTGGGGTGGTATGAGAAGCAGAAAAGGCATTGACTCTGTGTAAGCACTGCTCAGCAATAACTAAAACATCCCTGTATTATCAACACTGTTCCCAGCACAAATCCAAAACACAGCCCCATACTAGCTACTATGAAGAAAATTAACTCGACCCCAGCCAAAACCAGCACAATCACTGACTGCTAGGACTGCTTTAGCAATAAAGTCCCGCAGCTCTGCATGGATATGATGCAAATCTACCATAAAGAACTGACTGATCCTGGCACCAGGCAGCAAGAACTGAGAATACCTAGTGACAGGGAACATCACAACAGTGAAGCAATGTTTATTCAACAGGTTTCAAAGTCAGCTGTCCCTGAAAAGCAAGGCAGACCCTCTTCTACTCGTTCCTTCTCCTGTCTTGTTGGCCTACATAAAACTTCTCAAGCAAGAACCGCAAAACATTTCGAATCATGTACAATCCTATAGGAAGTTTCCTTTTAGGTACCCTGGAGTAAGTACTGGGACTAGGGCTGAGACAGAAGTCAAGGAAAAACACCTTCTTATCTCTGCAGATAAGTCACCACCACCCACCACTGTTCACCTCATCTAGAGTTTACAGAGAACTTGTGTTTGTAAACTCTGTAAAAAAACCTCTGTAAAAGGAACAACACTCCTACTGGAATGATTTTCTGTTTTAATCTAGTTTTATCAAGTTAACTATTGGTGACAGAATTTTGCACTCGATTTAAAGTCCATGCTAAGGGAATAACCATTAAACCCTCTCCGTATCTGACTCATACAAGAAATGCGCACATCAGTAAAGGGGTCACAGTGTGTCAGTATAGGCTACAACTCTTAAAGGCTTAGGCCAGTCTACTTGAAATGAAAATCATCATTGTTCTATAATACACTTGGTATTAGTTCAAATTGCTTGAGTTGTCATGTTAAGAACAACAAGAAGCTATTTCAGACTCATTCTTTTCATTGGAAGAAGAGATGTTAGGGCACAAACAAGACAAATGACGTAACAGTACTCCTGGACCGCCAATTCACATTCCAACTGCATCTCCCCATATGATTTTTCAAACCCTTCCATTTCAGCCCTAAACTTACAATTTATGTTCTACATAATCAAATTTAACAGATCCATAAAGATCACAAGTAAGAGTTTCCACCTATAAAGCACAGCTCAGCAGGCCACAAAGCAACCCACTGCCATGTTTCAACCCAGCTTTGAACAAACAAGTGGCTCAACGTAAGAACTGAAGAAGATCATGACAATAAAAGCAGAGTAGTCCAGAACAATTAGCAGCCAGCTATAGAAAGAGTGTTTATGCAAGAAAGGAATGATCCACAGGTGTCTGCTCCAAATTCCTCACAGATTTTGGGAAAAAGAATGAGAATTTACAGATACCGGGCTGGAGAAAGTTTGGCAAGGGCAGGCTCCGTATGGGAATTTCCCTATTCAAGGTAATAAATTTTCTCCGACTCAAAGCACTGGAAGACAGAGAAGAAATCTTTCACTGCTTTGTAAATTATGAAAAACACACGGGACCAAAATGAACACTCTACTTAGTAAAGCAACAGAAATAAGAGATACTTAATAATTCTGACAGGAATTCTCAACAACGTGCATGAAATACTTGAAAGATGTTAATACAAGAACATGTTACCTGCTCTCACAACAGAGGAGATCTTCGCAGGTCCTCAGTTTCCACTAGCAGGCACAGGAAGGGTGGGGATGGTACCATTAATCAATCAGTTCTACTCACTTATTCACAATACGACAATCAAAATTAACGGTTGAAGGGAGGTGGAAAGGGCAGGTGAGTGCTTGAGTCAACTTGTAAGATTTAAAGAAAGCAAATTAAAATGGCAGTGAAATGAGAACAGCAGCTAATCTTAATTACAAACCTAAAGTCAGAGTAAAGCTTCAGTGAAGTTCCTCTCTCCCCCCACTACATGTTGCCTTTAGCCGAAGACAAATTGCCTGCATTTTTGTAATCTACTAAGTTAAAGTCATTACCCTGACAGTGCCAGGAAGTCTAATTTCCTGGAGCAGTAACACAAAGATTTATAAGTGAATTTAAACACTCACCTTCTGGAATAGAAAATCTATCATCAGCATCAGGCTACATGGAAGGGACTGAGGATTTCAGATAATGGAGACAGAAGAAATTCACCTGCTGACAAGTTCACCCAAAATCTCATTCCCTACCTACGTAGGCTGCTGACCAGGGTAAGCGTACACACAAAGCCGAGCTTTCAAATAAATTCAGCTTTTCTGTGAGGTCCCTACTGCAACAAAACAGACTTGTTCAAGTATAAGCAGCTTTAGCACTAGTTCACTATTTCTGCTTGACTCTCTCCTAATGTTCCCATTAAAATGGAAGTAAGCTTAAATAATCAAAACGTAAAAGATAAATTACTAACCACTTTAATAACTGATTTAAAGGAGAGAATGAGTTAGCTCATCCACCAGGCTGAAATGTACCCGCACATGTCTCCTCATGGCTGAAAACTTTCAACTCCCTAATGAGATAAACGGAAACCATAGCTGAACTTCAACACCCAGAGCACCTCAGAGCACCTGCTTTTATGCTGTTGGATGTATGTGCGCATAAACAAGAAGCCACAAGATTTGCTTAAACTAAATCGCACGGAGGTGTGGACTTAATTAGGAATAACCTGCTGATTCCATATAAAAAGCTGGTTTGGTCTTCTGGACTTTCTCCTCCCATGTTCCAGCACTGATGAACAGAGGAGGACAATCCAACACCTTCACATCAGGAGGATTAAATGTTACAACCTTTATAACGTCTTCAGAGGGCTGACATATCAATGCTAATTCTTTTCGGAAAACCTTATCGCACAGTCTGCCATCTGAGATGCTGCTTTCCTCTGCACAGATTATGATTAGTCCTGATCTTCCCCCCAACGTGTGAGCCTCCTGCCACTATTCCTGCTCAGAAATAAGGAGTCTGCAAACAAAGCAAAGGAATTGTACTATGCCTTGTATTTAATGTGCACACAGGAGAAATCGGCGTTCGCACTGTGGTAGCGCAGAAGAAAACACACTGCCGAGGAGACGGCCAACACCGCTATCGGTGACCTACTTTATACCGGGGAAGGGATTTCAGCAAGACTTCCCCCCCCAGAAGCAGGAAATTTTTTTGAAAGTACTAAATTTAGCAAGGTCCCGAGGACAGCATTCATATCAGTGCTGTCCCCTTCTCATATGGCTGTATGCAAGCTCTTATCACTACCCAAAAAATTTATCCTCTCCAACTGTCAGAAAAAAATATTCTCCTTTCAACAAAGAGGAAGCAAGAAGCTTCTCTTCCACAATCTTTCCTCATGAGGACAGCAGTAGTCTGGACACTGCCAGAGCATATATATTTATTTTTTAATATCAGATGAGACAGCTTCTGAAAGCACTGCAAGTTCTCCCGTCTGACATTATCCAGTTTACCACAGATAACAACCCTGAACTGGAAGCTTTCCCCTGCCAGAATGCCTAGCACATAAAATTATTAAAGGCTTAGAAATGGTTTCAGGGCTGCTCAAATGCTGTGCTGCAGCAAAATCTGATTTCCATTAAAAAAACAAGAGCAATCAGAAGAAAAGGAGACTCTAGTTCATCGTTCTGAAAAAAAGAATTGCCTTCGTTCATTCATTCTTCTCCAGAGCAAACAAGTTCCAGGAAAAAAAAATTACTTGCATTTAAACTAGGTAATAACTCACAAGACCCTTTGGACTGTTCAGGATACGAACGTGTTCCTAAGCTGTCTTGAACAGACTGAAAAAACCTCTGCGCCCACACAGACACTAACCTGCCCCCACCCCCCAACTAGAGACAACGAAAGTTTCTGGTTTTGTGATATTCGGCTACAGGATAAGACACAAATTCCTGCAATTAAAGTAATTTGGAGACCAAACAGTTTCCAGAATGACAGAAAATAGGTCTGAACTAGTTCACGGCTTCTAGTTTGTGGTTTTTCAAGAGATCATAAGCACGCTATCATTAAGCTCGGTGATCATACCTAAGAACATTTTATAGAGAAACCATGATGTCAAGTTCTTGGAACCCCATCTTTAGATCCACCAGATAAGCGCCATGGACGTTGACTACAATATTACAGGAAACTTAACAACGCTGCATCCCAATATTTGTGAACTACCACAATGTTCATTTGCTGCATGGCATGAACAAATCTTATTACTTCAGTTTCATTTACCCACAAAGATTCCAGCTGAAAACTCGCTTTAATATGGCTTTAATAATACATGAAAGAGATTAATCTATAATTGTTGATTTTTGAAATAGCACTTGATTGTGTCATTCAAACTGAGTGCTTTTGATCATTAAAACTTGCATGATTTTTCAATCTTAGTAACAAGGTTCTGCTTCAGCTGAGAGCTGATCTCATCAGAGCCAATTATACTTTATGGCATAGATCTGACCGGAGCTTTTATGGGTTTTAAAACTGCCATTTTACTTCTCTTATCTTACTGAACAATTCAAAGTCCTAGCAATCTTGTTAGAACCTTTAATATCCAGGAACTCCCATGTAAACTAGATGCTTAGCAGGAAACTATTAGTAAACAAGTGAACAAAAATGTATCACTGAATTTATTTTTCACTCCTAGAACACAAATGAATAGTTTTTCATGCCTTTTTCCCTGTCAAAGGGCTTCTTTCAGAATGTTGTGGGATTAATCCCCTGACCTAATCTAGCATGAGATACGTAGTCAGATGTGGTGGGTTGACCTTGGCTGGACGCCAGATGCCCACCAAGCTGCTCTATCACTCCCCTCCTCAGTGGCGGGGGGGGGAAGGAATAAGATGGAAGAAAACCTCGTGGGTCAAGATAAAGGCAGTTTAATAAAGCAAAAGCAAAGGCCGTGCACAGGAGCAAAGGAAAACAAAAGATTTATTCTCTACTTCCCATCAGCAGGCGATGTCCAGCCACTTCCCAGGAAATAGGGCTTCAGTAGGTGTAGCGGCTGCTCCAGAAGACAAATGTTGTAATCACGAACACGCCCCCACCACCCCCTCCACTTTCTCTTCACTTTTATTGCTGAGCAGGTGTCATATGGTATGCAATATCCCTTTGGTCAGTTTAGGTCAGCTGTCCTGGCTATGTCCCCTCCCAAGATCTTGCCCACCCCCAGCCTACTGGGTGAGGCGGGGGAACGTTGGAGAGACCCTGCAGCCACCAAGGTCAGTGAAGGAGAAGGGGCAGGAGGTGCACCAGGCACCGGAGCAGAGATTCCCCTGCAGCCCATGGCAAAGACCATGGTGAGGCAGGCTGTCCCCCTGCAGCCCATGGAGGTTAATGGTGGAGCAGCTATCCACCTGCAGCCCATGGAGGACCCCACGCCAGAGCAGGTGGATGCCCGAAGGAGGCTGTGACCCCGTGGGAAGCCCGCGCTGGAGCAGGCTCCTGGCAGGACCTGTGAACCCCTGGAGAGAGGAGCCCACGCTGGAGCAGGTTTGCTGGCAGGACTTGTGACCCCGTAGGGGACCCATGCTGGAGCAGTCTGCTCCTGAAGGACTGCACCCCATGGAAGGGACCCACACTGGAGTAGTTCATGAAGAACTGCAGCCCGTGGGAAGGACCCACGTTGGAGAAGTTTATGAAGAACTGCCTCCCATGGGAGGGACCCCATGCTGGAGCAGGGGAAGAGCGTGAGGAGTCTTCGCCCTGAGGAGGAAGATGTGATGAACTGACCACAACCCCCAGTCCCCATTCCCCTGCACCACTGAAAGGGAAGAGGTAGAGAAAATCAGGAGTGAAGTTGAGCCTGGGAAGAAGGGAGGGGTGGGGCGGAAGGTGTTTTAAGATTTGGTTTTCATTTCTCATTATCCTAACTCTGATTTGATTGGTAATAAATTAATTTTCCCCAAGTCGAGTCTGTTTTGCCCGTGATGGTAATTGGTGAGTGATCTCTCCCTGTCCTTATCTCAACCCACGAGCCTTTCGTTATATTTTCTTTCCCCTTCCCTGCTGAGGAGCGAGTGACAGAGCAGCTCTGGTGGGCACCTGGCATCCAGCCAGGGTCAACCCACCACATCAGACTACAATCTATTCTGCTTAGGTTAAATTATCAAACAAAACCTCTTCAAGAGTGTGTGATTTCTAGCAACTGAATATGATAATGAGGCATGTAAGCTCAGAGACAGATACGTCTCCCATCAGATATGCCACAACGCTTCTACCATTAGCAGAGCCACTTGAAAGACTTCTATCTTACTTTAAAGAAAGTTATGCAAGATCCATTTCTTTGCAGAAGTCCTTGATTTCCATCTTTTCCCTTAGCGGCACCTACATTGCAATCACATTTGGGAAGGAATGAAAGTGCTGAAGCCCTTGCTATGTTTTGCGTTCCTTTCTTCTTCTGCATCCTTAACAAGTCTCCCTGCTCTGCAATGCAACCAACGCCCAGCCCTGAACTGATGGCATTGAAGCGAAGGTTGGTTAGGAGAGGTTTCCTGCAGCTCTCCGAACAGGACGGCATCGCACCTTCTAAGGGGTGCATCGGTATCTCGTGCAATAATGCACCAAATGAAAATTAGTGTTTAGACATTAGCCTAGAAACTGCACCCACTGTAAAGGGTGTTTGTAAATAGATTAGATCCATCTCTATATTAGGATTAGTTTGCATATTCGTCAGTCAGAGCTTCACTGCCCATGAATTAAGTGAGAGTGCGGCACCTTACATGTGTAATTACTATACCATTACTGACTACCAGTACATCTCCAAGGATGTTAGATATGGCCTCTGTTGCTGCCCTCAGCTTACGGTAAGGAAACTGAAGCACAAATTAGTTGATTCGATCAAGGTCACTAAGTAACATAATTCAGGTATCTCAAGTCCAAGGATCTCTCCATTGAGTCACACTGTCTCTTTATACTCTCTGAAATTGTACACGCGATGCAGAAGAATTTAAGATTCTCCTTCTGAAGAATACTCAGGCAGTTCTGGGTACTCACAGATCACTAAGGTGAGGGTGCTATGGGAGAGCTTTTCCTGCAAGGCTAGGTTGACAGGGTGGCACCGCAGCAGTTGCCATGACAATGGCTGAATCTTTGCAATGACATTGCACACACTTAAAATGAAAACCCTTGCAAGTCTCAAAACACCATCCAATGCTGTAAGAAGTCTGATGAGATCCCAAATCATCTCCTCATCTCCAATTAAAAAGAGCACCATGAACGCAGGAAGGGAACGCAGATTGTTTGTGAAAGATTTCACTTCTGCCAGAGCTGAAATACAAAAGCGCAATGCAGAATAATTTTCTGTGAACCTCCAGATTTTGGAAAACTACAAGTACTACTCACTACAGACACTACAGGGAGGAATGCTGTCTTCAGGAGAAGACTGACTATCAGTAAAGACAAAAAATTGAACTCATCCCCTGCCCCCACTCTCCAATTCATTGGAACACTGAAGAAATACAGAGATGCCATGGAAGGGAAAAGGTTAGTGATAAGTACACTCACCTGATGCATTTCGTAACTCCTTACATTCACGTCTAGCGCAGGCAATTTGCAAATGGAGTTGTAAAGGAAGAGAGCATGCACTCACCCCTCTGTGGAGTTACAATCACCTAACACCAAATCAGACGAGCTTCTACAAGATTCCACCCATTTAGCAGCTTTATATAAAAGCTGGTTACATCCCATATTGAATACTGGATAACAACAAGCACTGACACATCTATTATTTCTTTTATTTTCTATTATATGCTCATGTCTCAAGTTCCTTTAAGAGCCTCCAGCTCCCAGGCTACTTGTTATTTCCAAAAGCAAACACACTAGCATTACCTTTTGCTGCTTCAGACCGCTTAGGCAAATCAAGTGTATCAAAATTCCTGTCCAAATCTCCATTCTTCTTTCCTGTGCAAAAAAAATAAGACAACAGATGGAAAAGACTGTCAGCATACTGACAGGTAAGTTCCTGTCATGTGCATCTACAAGATGAGAGAAGATACAGACTCAGAATACAAATCACAGACTATTACTCGTATTTGTACATATCTGACTCGCAATCCAGCTGCATAGCTGTGGTTTTACCATGAGCAGCTTAGGGACAAAGATCCGTGCTACTTTCAGGTTGATCCGCAAACATGCTTAGCGGTAGCATTTCAGTGGGTCTTAAGAGTGCTTAAAATCTTGGAAAATTGTGCCATTTCCCTTCTTGGCAAAGCTACGCCCCTCCCTCAGAAGCCCAGTATTCACTTGTTATTTTCACAGAGGAATTTTGATCTGAAGCTTAGCTGAAGCAGAAACCGAGCAGCAGAGCAACATACAACAGGCTTGCTCTGCAGCCTCTATTCTCATTGCGACTATCAGGCGGAAGGCCTAGATTTAATATATTGTACAGACAGCAGCCAACAACTTAACCCTGAATTGCCCTTCAATCTATAAAGTGCCATTTTGACTATTTATTAGACGCTAATGGAAACAATTCCATACTTTTGCTAAGAGACAGTTTCAAACCATTACATCAGCTTTAATTTATACAATCCTTCACAGAAAGCAGAACAAAACCTGGACTTCAGTTTTAGTTAGTTTGGGAACTCGAGGTTATGTAAACAGCTGGGGAGGGCAGGGCTAATTTTCATCCCCTCCTCTCCCTCCAAGGAGACACAGTGCCTTGGGTAAGCCCGCAGGGATGCTGTGAGATAAGCAGGCACCTTGCCATCAGAGCAGTCCCGACAGTGGCTTTTGAGATTTTGAAGTGCGGCAATCTGCACGGCTTCTGAGGACAGCAGTGTACAATTTAGCCTTCCCAAATAATTTTGAGGGGGAAAAGCAAGTTTTTAGTCCCTCTCCCTCAAGAGCAGGGGAGGCAGGTGCGATAGGATGAATTCAGAACAACACAATTTAAACTGCCAGAGGTGGCTTCTGGACAGGGACTCTACCAGGCTGCCAACGGAGGTTTACAGGAAGGGCTGAAAGCTCCATCCATCAGGATGCTTAAAACCAAAAGGATAGTGGTCCTTGAAAACGTAACGTGGAGGTTAGTCTGACTCTTGACTGGGAACAGGTCATGAAATGGGAAAGGCCAGCCCCTGCCCTGTTATAGCAGGGAGCCGGTACAGCTTCTGCACAGTGAATTCAATGGGCCACTCTACCTTTCCACTTGACAAAAGGCTGAACATATGCAGTACTATATAGAGAAGAAATAGAGCTTTTAAATACCAGTATGAATATTTAGAAATAACACCAAGAGGAAGAAAAAACCCCTCAAGATAGTACTCCATCCCCTCCCTTCCTTTGGAAATATCACACTTTTGTTTTGAAATGCCAACACAGAATACCAGCCAACTTTAACTACTGTGC
Source organism: Balaeniceps rex (assembly GCA_013401315.1). NCBI lineage: Eukaryota > Metazoa > Chordata > Aves > Pelecaniformes > Balaenicipitidae > Balaeniceps > Balaeniceps rex. The sequence continues at coordinate 49,708 of VYZW01044322.1, forward strand.
AAAACAAAACAGGCATCTAGAAATTCAGTTCATCTGAAGTAATTTGCTTAATTATACAGAGTACGAAAAAGCCCATCCAAGCTGCCAAAAGGCCATGCAGCCAGGTACCATGCCACTCCTTTGAAAGGTGTCTTCTCTAAAGGAAGGAACAGAAATCAGCTGCACACTGCAGCCCTCCATCAAGTTTTCACTCCACGAAAGCACCAGAAACGCGTTGCTTGGGGAACCAAATACCAGAAAGAAAAAATGCTGTGCATCACCAAGGGACGTTACATTTCATAATGGCAGCTGAACCCAGTTACTGGCTGCAAACCCTTGCTGACCCTTAGGGCATTGACAGGAAAAAGCAGGGCAGTGGGAGGGGGGTGGAAAAAAAAGCACTGAAGGAAGGAAGTCAGTGTTTAGGAAAGATTACAGACTTAAGGCAGACCAATAAATGTGACTCCATCTTATCTACAAGTAGGACAAACTGTTTTTTCACATGACCCCAAGTTTCATGTCTCTGGCATTAGCTAGTTTAAACCTCAGAACATTTACTCTGAGAGCCAGACCTTATTCAACACAACTACTCATTTCAGTTCTCTCTGTAAATTAAAGGTTGGGGTTTGGTACTTCTATCAGCCCTGCAGAACTGAGACGGCACAGTAAGAGTTCCCTTCTTTCTAGTGCACCGTTCAGTAAGCAGCACGCATTTGTGCACAACTTTTAAGGAAGAGATTGTCCAGGAGAGCAGTGGTGGCCGCTACATCTTTTGAGCTAGCGAGGCAGAAGCAGCTGCCTATGTACAAAACCATCTTTCATTAAGACAGCACACTCCACCTGTGGCTCTGTGATCTTCAGTTGCTGCCTCTCAATTTCTGGCCCAGACTGCAAATACTGGCGGTCTTCAACGAAGCCTTTGCTAGTTTGTCTCTCGGCCCTCTGAGAAACTAACCCACCGCGCAGGCAGAACCACGTCTGTTCAAACCAGGAGCTGCCAGCTGTTTACGAATGGAAGCAATTCAGAACACAGAGCTCTGACCAAGGGGATTTCAACTCTACAAATTACTTGCTTAATCAAATTGAGCAAGGGCCAGGTTCAGAAATACCCAAAGCACCTACATTTTCCAGGGCTTTCCTATGGAAAGAAGGTGACCAAGCTGTAAGAACACTCCAAAAAGAAATCCATCCAGAAGGCAAAGGTTTCAATCTGTGGCCCAGCTGGTATTTTTCCCAACTGATTTTCACAGGACCTACAAATATTGGCTTGGAGTTTCTAAAAAGGTGACCAAATTTAGCAAAAGTTCAAGAGCCTACCAATTACAAACCTCTCAGCCATGCCCTGGCCTGACTACTATCATGAGAAAGCCAGCTTCACTGCCAGCTTCTGCAGCTCTGAGCACCGCCTGTCCCTCAAGCCTGCCAGCAACGCCAGTGCACAGGGATGCTGAAATGACCACACTTGCAGCAGAGAAGAAGTTCAAGATCCTGGTTGTGTACATTTCCATTTCTGCCCTTCTACGCATTTCCCTGCTCTCCAAGTTTTCCAGCCCGAGGTGTGCCAGAGAAAAGACGATGCTGTTGGATCAGAAGCATAGCTCCAAACTTTGCCAAGAGACAGACAGCTTTGAACATGCCTGCTGACAGGTCTGTTTTATGAGACCTGGCTGTAGGAATTGGCACAGCACTCTGGTTTGGGAAAACTGCCTGACATGAGACTTGCTTGTGCAAGATGCAATTTACGGTCTCTGAAACAGTGGGATTAAAATTCTTTCCCTCTCCCTGCCCCTACTTTTCATTATGTAAGAAACAACCAAAACATGACCTTTGGCATTTTCAATCTGTCAGAAACTCAGTACAGACTTTGAAGTGTGACCTAGCGTTATTAACCACTAATGTTGTTGTTGATCTTCCTCAAATGTTGTTTTGCTTTACTGGATAATCAAAACAGCTATTCAGCTAGACCATTTTTGCTGAAGGATTAATTCCCAAATGCTTGCTTTCTGGTTAAAAAAAAGTTGAAGGGAAAGAGATTCTTCATAACAACCCTCCCTCACACCTCGCCCCACAACAGTCAATCCTGTGCTTGTTAATACACCCGCTGCAGCAGAGCGACAGAAAGCAAGGGCTGAGCTCTGCCTTGCCAACGTGCCCATCCTGCACAGCCACAGTCTGAAAGCAGTGTCTCGCAGTACGCTACCGAGCACCATGTGCTGGGTGAAGCAATTAGGTCCCCGTCCCCCGCCACTTCACCTTTGACTCAACCCTCCAGAACCCATTGATCTGAAGCAAGTGTCACAAACGGAGAATGACCCTGCCTTTACCCCCGAATCAGTCTCAGTAACACAGTGGAAGTCTCCAGGGCACTCACAGCCTAACAACTTCCCAGCTGAGAAGCGAGGGAGGCAAACTTTAGCCTCAGCCTTGTGTGTTCCAATTGCAATTTTACTTATTGTGCTGGGAGGAGAAACTAAAGGGCGCATCCCCCGAGGCATTTACTGGGGGTAGCTTCATCTAGCTAGGCTGAGTGCCAGTAATAAAGATGCAGCAGCCCAGGCGTGCATGCCCAAGCAGACAAAATACCAGGGATCCCTGAGAATACACATCCAGGCTGCTGAGTCTTCGTGGCTACTGCTACCCAGACCAGGCAGCAAAGCTGTACTTGATGTGACAGGGTTGGTGAGGCAACCGGCACACTTAGGTGCTCCCTCGCTCATGGGGTTATCAGGCCAGTTGCAAATCAATTCCCTTACTGCACTTACACCAGGAATAAATAAACCCTTGCCTTTTCTGTTCTCAGTGTGGGAAGACCAAACTGAAAATGCTCACTCAATTAGAGGATTTCCATGCCTACTGAAATGAACAGGAGGATGCACTGGGGGAGCAGAGGAGAAGGTGAATGAACAAGACTTTGATCTCAGCTCTCAGCCTCGCATGTAAAAGCTGAACAAAGCATATTATGGTGATGATGAAAAGAAAGTATTGCAAAGACTCACCTTGATTGAACCACTCCTCTAATTACCAGAAAAGCAGCAAAAGAAAAACAAAAATTTACAGGAAGGAAGAAAATACAAAGGAACAGTCACAGAGAGGCAGAATTTCACAGAATAGGTTCAAAACCTGAGTATTACAAGAATACTACAGAACTTTCATCAGTTAAGAAACCAAACCAAAACAAGATATTCCACTTTATCCCTTTTGTTCCTGCTGAAAAAAGAGCCTTTATCTGCACGGCTTTTTTTTTTTTTCTTCCTCTTTTCATTAAATGAAAAGGTGCTCACAGAACTGAGGGGACAGAAGGGTGACTAGCCCTTTTTGCAGGGGTGTTTGAAATGCTATGATCGATGACCATGAAATAAAATAAAATCAACATGGAAACACTGCAAGATTAAGTGAACAAGAGGGGGAGAGAACTGATCTATTTTAAAGTCCTGGACTGAGAAAATTAAGGCAGGTTCAACCAGGTATTCTCATAAATTTAACAGTGAGAAAAGGAAGTTTCTCTTTATGACTTTAAAAGCACATTTATTAATGGATTTTAATTTTTATTTTTTTAAGCACAACAGTTGCCTGTGTCCCCCCCATCCTTCTGATCTGCATACTACCAGCTGCGAGCTCAGCGTTACTACCAGTCAATCTCCCTCTAGAGAACAGCACACTTTAAAAAGAGCACTGCGAAGTGGGGGAAAAACCCCGTTCAAATACACTTCGGAAATTGTCATTTCCCACAGAGCCAAACCCAAGCTGTCACTGAGCACCTGCGTTGCTCGCTGAAATCCGCGGGTTCATCCTCAGCGTCAGATGATTTTGAGACCAGTTTGTCCAAAAAGACGTGACCAGATGCTTTGGCTGACAGACAGAAACTGTCAGGGTGCACGGACACAGAAGGTGTACACGGGCCGGCCCAGAGGAAACAGGCAGACACTTGGCGAAGGACAGCCACCCGAGCGCGCTCTTTTCACTGCCATCGAGAGGACGATGACAGCTCTCAATCAGCGCGGTCCCCTCCTCCCACAGTGCACACTCACAGCTTTTATGTCTAAAAATGTTTTCACTGACTGTGTTGCTCTCAAGCAGCAAAACAACAGGGACTGCAAGTGGCAGGGAAGAGGCTCGAGTCAGCACATGTTCAAGGTTTCCAAAGGATATCACACTGAAGTTTTAGTCATTCACTGTGAAAACAGGCTGGCCAGGCAGGTAAAATTCTTCCTTCAGTTTTTCCCCCAGTCATTAAAAGATTCCCATAGATTTTTGATTTTTTTTTAAACAGAGTTTAAATCCAGTTGATGACAGACTAGTCTGCAAAAGCAAGCTCACACCGTGATGACTTCCCTAACACATATGGAAACACGTAACATTTTAATAACGTGTACAGGCCAGATCAAAGGAAGATAACGTGCAGCACACAGTCTGTCAAGTTCAAACAATTCCACGTCAGCTTTTCGGGACCAAAACCTTCCTTAGACCGGGCTATAAATAGTAAGCCAGGATGTCAGTACACATGAATGAGGAGAACGAAGCCTAGACAGAAAATGGAGTTAATTATCTCTGAATTCAGTCTAGAATAGTCATTTCTCTAAAACAACAAAGAAAACAGATATAATTTGAGTGTCTCTTTCTAAAGGAAAGATGGAAGGGGGGTTACTGAGACTATTAATCCTCTCTTGTAATGAAACTCATTTGCAACACTCATGCCCCAGAGGAGGGAACAGGTCTAAAAGTGACTGACAATTAAAAGCTACAAAATCATGTTTGCAATTTAAATTACTGGAAGAGTGACAGAATTGGGAGGTTGTATGTTTTGGTTGTGAGTGGGAGGGTAGGCTTGTTTTTCAAATGTGAGAGACTGGAGGCATGGAAGACGTACAGACAGGACTACCATGCACGGGGATGCACGCATGCTGGCCTGGCTTCCAGAGGCCGTGACATGCTGTGCGGCCAAGCAAGCGGACTAAGCGTAGATTTGACAGATGGAGGAACACAGGGACGCAGAGGAGAGGCAGAGCACATCCACCTTTGTCCAACAGCAGAGCGTCATCTGTCAGCATGCACCACTCCTATTTAAAGCCAAACAAAACTATAGCAATCGTGGAAAAAATTCCAAAAAAATATCTAGTAGTAATGCAACAAGGGAGAGGAACACATGCCGCGACGCTACAAACACGTACCTCCACAAACTGCATCATTCTAAACCAGCACGATGAATGTGCTTGCGAGAGCAGAGTTTACCCCCAAATCCATTTCCAGTTCTGAGCTCTCTGCAACACCTACCTTTAGCTTTTTTTCCACCAAAACAACCAGCATCGTCCTTCTTCTTCTTCTGAGAGCCTCCCGTGCTTGTAGTCTGACTGGCATCTAGTTCTTGGTACTTATCAGCTCCGGGGACCTCTTTGTGGACATGATAGGAAAGGTTCCGCATGATGCACACACAGTTCTCCACAGACTGTTACAGAGAAATTTATGTTATAGTAAGTATTACACCCTCTTATTTGCAAACCATTATATTATATGGTGAAGAATTTGGGGGAATTTAAAAAAAGCCCACCTGCCCCAGGAAAAGAATGTAGCTTTCAAGGAAGATTTAGTCAAGACCCCTTAAATTAAGGTTCATTCTTGTTCTAAAACCAATTTTATTCTTCCAAAAGTGAAGCGCTTCATAAACAGTACCCATTCAAAATGAAAACTCTCTAATCAAAAATACCACCTGATCTCACATAAAGAATACAATTCACCAAAAGATCAAACACACAGCAAAAAATGATCATATAAGGATCTTATTTTAATACGAGCCTCTCTCTCATTCTTCTAACCTTTACAATCCCCAAGGGGCCCATTTCATTAAATTTTCTCTGGGTCAAAACCCAGGCCTGGTGAGGATTTCAATGAGAACACACGTTGTCCTGTAGTAATAGCTAATCCACAGCACATCAGGTTCTGACAAGAGCAATGCTCTGTAGGTTGCAATGGAAACCACCAGGTGGTTACAAAATCCACTTCCAAAATTATCTGATTAAGTGACAGGGCTTTATAATTCCCTTGTACAGTCCATCACATGGTGTGACTCACAAAGAATAAAGTAACGATGCTTTGCAAGCCTTATTGGTGTTATAAAGCAATAGTATGCTCTTTATTTTTTAAACTGGTTAAACTTGTGATATTCCTTATGCATATAAATATGCTTTCAAGCACCACAGGATGAGATGATGATAAAAACAGATTAATAAACATCTGCACCTAAAAAAAAGCCACAATAAAAGTGCTGCAGGTCTGAAGACATATCTTAATGTCTAAGCACTACAGTCTTTAGAGATGGTGCTGAATACAGTCTTTAAAATGGGAACTGACTCCTTTGCTGGTATTGTGCAAAGCACAATACAATGGGACTCAATTCTGATTTGGAGACTGCACTTGTAAATGTCAGTTAAGTAACGCAGAACAGCAGCAATAATGCCACCAACAATAATAAAGGACTACTCTCCCCACCTATCACAAACACTTGCCTTTGCTCACCTCCACGCGAGGCAACGTAGCAGCATCATGCTGATACCCCATCAGTACTACCGTGGATATCATGACAGAGATGAGAGGAAGATAATTACTGTATTTTCTGAGGCAAGCATAATCCCCTTCTGATACTAGCAAACAGAAGTCAGATCCCAGCGCAACACTTCAGCCTAAATTAACGGAAACATCCATTAAGTTTTAATACTCGAGTTCACCTTATTGTCTGTATCCTTCTTGCCAACTGCAGACTGTAGAGCATGAAGGAGAGCATCCACCAAGCCATCGCACTCTCTTAGTCTTCTGCGTGCTTCTGCTCCATCTGAACTTACATTCCTAATGGGAGAGATTTAAAAGAAAATGTAACCCTCTAACCTTCACCATAAAGTTGAAGGTGCATTGATTTATACCACAATTATTAAGACCTCACTACCTTGGATGAAGAATTTGGAGGCAAGGTAGTCTGAAAAACCTATTAAATCTCAGTAAAATATGGGCAGTGCACATCTGCAACTCCCTGAATCTGAATGAAAGGGGGAACGCAGTCACAGAGGTGCCTACAAACACGTTTTTCCGAGCTGTTGGCGAGTCCAGTGGTATACCTTAAACTGGACAGGAGTTTTGAGAGCAAACAATATGCAAACCAAAAATTTAATTTCAAAGCCAGAACTTTTAATCTGAAAAAGACTTTCACCACCTGAAGAAAAACATGCAAAATCACAAGACTGCTCAGTAGTATTCATGGCCACAGAAATTGAAAAATGAAAAAGATTAAAAATAGGTGTACAATAAGCTACATTTTATTTAATCAATTTGTATATAAAATTGTTCTTCACTTTCTTTGGCCCCCGTCCACTCCAAAGAAGTCAGATGGGAGTCACCATGTACAACTGCTGTCTCCTTGACTGCTCAAAGGTTCTCCAAATCCTCTCTGTATCCCCAGCTTTCTGACTGGAAGTTACTGCCACCCAGTTTAAATCCCACGTTTTGACATTTAAAGCCCACCTTTCACACTGTGTACAGCAGATTCAGCACAAAGCCTGGATCAGTCACATTTAGAAAGTAAAAGACGACAGTCGGTATGTTTATATGGCTTTAAATTTCTCAAAGCACTGTACAAGAGAACGGCACAGGTAGAAGATATGAGACAGAGCAGTGACAGGCTACTCGGAGTTGGTCAAGTTGCACACACCAGTGACTGCAGAAATTGTTAGAGGGGAGCTATGAACTCAGCCTCACTTGTCCAGCGAGCACGCACACTGCATACCGGAGGCCCAGCCTTGCATAAGCATCAACCTGCCATTACCCAGTAAATAAATAAAATTCAAGTCAATCTTCCAAATGCTCCCTTTATTTTTTCCCTTTTTCTTTTTTGGGGGGGTGGGGTGGGGTGGAGAATGAAGTGACAAAATGATTCTTAATAGTGCTCGCTGGCAAAACCTATATGGAAAGTTTGCTCATAGCTGAAATGCACTAATTTTGACAACAACACAGCCAACCTTCAGCTTTCAGGGTCTTTGAATTCCACAGACCTGTGTAAGGTCAGTTCTCAAAAGCTCAGGACACAATCGTTACCTTCCGCTATCAGGATCGTGCAGCCAATTTTTCTTTTTAACTAACTAGAGGGACTGCCGATCTCCAAGTAATTAACAAATCAATCATGGTTCCCTCCCATGTCCCCCCATCACCCAGGCAGGCTGGTGTGTTAATTGGATGACTAGGAAAAAAACCCCCACATTTTCTCAGAGACCTCTCAAAACACGAAGACGCTTAATTGTGAGCTGGTTTCTGTAACAGCACATTAACTTTCAATTAAGAACACAAATGAAACGCACAGATAGATGAATCCTTTCCCCAAATCCTAACACACAGCCTCACCTCTAGCAATGGCTGATACAAGGCAGGTGAAGTGGATATTAAAATATGATTCCACAGGATATATGGAAGGGGGAATTCTACATGCTGTTTTTCCACCTCCAGTTGTACTAATCCTTTCACATCAAAAGCCCAAATGTGAATTTTAATGTAAAGTCTTCATGAAACTGAAATTAGAATTCAAATTCTCTGCGATACCTTTCAGGAGTTGTAACAATAAACGATAGCAGCTCCACCTCCAAGCGCATCTATTTAAGTGGAACATTACTTACTAAGCTCGAGGGTGACAGAAACGCACTAAAAACGGTCTTACCTGGAGCTGTCTATCACATTTCTTATTCCCTCATTAAGTCTTAGAAATAGAGAGCTAAAATACATAAGGAACACTTGCAGACTTCAAAAAATAAATAAATTCAATTTCGCCAAAGAAAATCCTTCGCACCTTTCTTGCCCCATGGCCCATTCGTAAGAGATTTTTCTATGGTCCATTTGTGCTACCACACTTGCAGCACATTTGTTTTACTGCTTTGGTTATTAACAGCACCACAGTATTTTGTATCCTGCTTTCTTATTTCTTGATCTGTATTAGGATTAATATTAAGGTAGACATTGACAAGGTTATAATTGAAAAAGACGCTATAAAATGTACCAGTAACAGTGTGACTTGCTGATATCACTTGCTGGATCTTCAACTATAGAAAAATTTACTGAATGTTAATGCCTCAAGAAAAAATTCCCACATATATCACAAATAAGCATGAAAACTCCGCAGGATCAAATTAATAGCTAATTAACGCTACGAATAAGTTATCCAGACATCAAACTTTGCAGTTTTAATGTTGTAACTAACACATCAGAAAACGTATCCTCATGAGCATCTCATGCAGAAACATCTCCATAAACACACAACACTCTTGGGATTCTGAAAGTCCTCCCTCCCTGGGTAATGAGATTCCTGCAGCCCACGGGCTTTATCTAACATGGAAAAACAAAACCCAATTCCTTGTCTGTAATTATAACCCAGACCTACTGGAGAGCTCAGCTCACATTCTTTTTCACAGAAGTCTAGGCAACACAGATCTCGGAAAGACTAAGCCCATGGACACCAGCACCTGCCTCACAGTCTGCTCTTTCGCTGCTCCAACACTGCAAAGGCAGCAAAGATCTCCCAACTCCCATGGGAATATTTGCATTTCAGATACATGCGCAAGTATGCCAAACGTCCCTAAGCACTAAGCAAAGGCGGGCACAGTGAAAATGAAGACAGTACGCTTTGAGTAAGTTCTCATCCGGCAATCCCAGGAGAAGTGCTCCCAGGGTTGGTTTCCAGGATCCAGAGCAACCTTCAACAGCTCCTACAACCCAGGAAAATGCCAGGTTGCATTTCTGCCTTGGGGTGTTAAGACTATCTACCTCCTTGAAAAACGTCAGCTGGTAGTCATCAGTCAAATTCACATCTTGGTTCTTCAGGGAGGACTGTAATGCGGAGACAAAAGTGATTACACGGACAAGAGAGCTAGGGCTAGTGTTGGTCATTGAAATAAGGACAAACTGCAATGGAATAGCCAACCTGATATTGCACTCCACCGACGGGAGTCAGGAAAAATCTCTTCCAATTTCACATCTGCACTGGAGTTGTTCTTGATGCATCTTACAGATCTATTACACGTCACGGAATGAAAGACATAACTAAATCCTGTTCCAAAGGAAACTTTCAAAGCAAAGTTTCTAAACACCTTTCTTTCAAGAGTGATGAAAATCAACCTATAGGCGACAGATTCCAGCAGCTGTTAACAGAGGATCTGTAGTCGTCTTGCACAGGGCGACACTCCGCAGAAGGGATACAAAGCCTCGCCCAGGGCAGAAACTTCCTGAACTCATGCAACAGATAGATATGCAACATATGGCATCCCGACTTGGATAAAGTAGAGAGGTTTGCTTTTCCCTGAACTTGTCTGCACATAAGACAAGCATCGTTTTGTATCAGAAGAAAATTAATTCTTCAGTGGATGGAGTGTTTGATACAAGACACTGAATAGAAAAGGAAGCCAAAACCCTAGCTGGGGTGCTTGTAAACTCTGTTACTTAGGAGCTATGCTGCCATGCAACAACTGGAACGGCCCAAAGATTTTGGAATGAAACACATTATCTTAATGATTTGCTTGCTGGGGCAGTTTAATATCAAGAACCTCTATAGATGAAGTCAAAGACAATTTTTAACAACTTGAAACAGGAACTCTGCAGGGCTTTTGAGGGCAAAATCCTGTTATAAATGAAAATAAAGTTGACTGCCTGTTCAAATGGGTGGGAATGGGGAGGAGCAACTACCCTAACCACTTTTACACAAAACAGCGACGAATGATACCTGCCACTCATCTCTAGTGTTCTGTACAGTCTGCATCCCTTGCCTTGTCTCTTCACCCCCAGAGAGGCCTCTGCTGATTTCCCTGGTTTTCAATACTTCTCCAAGAGTCCATTAAATGAAAAATGTATTTTAAAACCAACAATAGTATCTTTCTCGCATCACACTGCAAAGGGTAATAGAAAGCTTCGCAGTGTGCTTAATGTAAACATATACAACACACTCAAAAGAGCAATTCTAGGAGCAAGACATGGAATTACTGTCCATGTCACTCAAAGTACATAGGAAGGAAACCAACTGTATGACTGATTTTATGTAAAACAGTAAAGCACAAATTTCATTCCAGAGGTTTTAAATCCCCAGCCTTTAGCTGGAAAAAGCGACCTGGATTCTTCCTCAAATTCTTGGAGTCCAGACTGTAGACAGGACTAGTGAAAAGAGGATTTGTAAGGATGTTCAAATATATGCTTTCCCTGGGAAAACAAAACAGAGGAGCACTAAGTAAATGTTAAATAAAAGTAAATACCTACCAGCATAGAAACACATCAGGCTAGGAATCCAGTCTGTTGGTATTAAAGACTTCAGAAAATGGCAGGGAATGTGCTGAGAAATCTGTTCATGCTTTAGATAAGGTTATCATTATCACCAAATAGTCTTAATAACATGCAAGTCTGAACGTAACATTTACATCTGCAGAACAGAGCTGGTATTCATCACCTCTAGGATAGGTGAGCCATTACTACTATCTGTGCCACACACCAAAATTGTCCTCAAGAGAAAAGATTTAAAAGTAATTAAATGCACGGCACGTAATTTGCACTATTTCAATGCAAATCATGTAGCAATGCCCCCACTGTGCTCTCCCTAACAATCTGAAAGATAGAGCTTTTGGAGAGCTTTTGTAGGTTTTTTTTTTTTTTTTTTTTAATGATAAACTTGACAATACAAGCATCAAAGAGACACATTTTTTTCTCTGAACACCGAAACTAGTATTTCCAAGACTATCGCTGTGTCTGCCACCTGGCTGGAAGGGGCCATCAGCTGTCATCCCCCAGTGCTGCAGACGAAGCTGGAAGCCAGAGGTTAGACTCTTACCGAACACTCACCATCCCGCTTCGGTTCAGCAGGTGTAAAAGGCACTTTGTTTAGGGACCCAGCTGGGGACAAAGACAACAGGTTGGGAACTTTATATTTTATATAAATAGAAAGCTGAACTGGAAATTTTTAAGATACCCTCCTAGTATAACATTTCCACCTTTCTCTGGAAGAATCGTGGACGAGAGCTGAAGCTGAGACGGCGATAAGCTCTTTTCAACAGCCTCTTTGTGCACACTGCAGGGTCTCAGATTGCCCAAATGAATCCTACTTTTTACTACTGTAAACAACCTTCTAATAGCTATTTTTGTATTGCCAGGCTAAAAAGTAACATTGGCCCCTGTACAGTCTGTCTCAGCACTGCTGAAGAAGATAAGGATACCTGCGACCACTACAGGCCAGAGAGCTACAAACGACTGGGGTTTCCCGGTGGGTCGAGCAAGCGACACTTCGCAAGTGGGCTGAGTTACGGCAATGCCGTGGTGGAGCTGGCAGGCGGTACCTACACCTCGCTAGACCTTGACTAACACCATCACTGAGGCTTCGCTGTCCAGACATTGAGTTTTATACACTTCAGCTGATAAAAAACTACAAGGTTCTCACAAGTCTAACTTAAATATATTAGTTGTTCTATCCACCTACTCTGACAGTCACAACCCTTGCTACAAAACACCCTTCCACACCCACACTTTGCTTCACTATTAAGAAATTTTTATTTGGATGTCAGCCAAAGGAGATTGATAAATAATACCTGCAGTAAATGTACTCTATTTCCAAGCTTATTTCTAGGTACTGAATGTCCTAAAGGAGAAATATACAGCATTTTAAAATCATTCCATTGTTTCATGCAGAAATAGAATGAATTCCATACTTCAGTTCACACAAAATACCAGAAAGTTTAATTGGTATTAAGTTAATTGTTCTGAAAAGAAGAGAGAAAAAGAAAGAAGCTGCCTGTGACACAAAGACAGCCTGATCCAGGCAGCGCTGGTCAAAGAGCCCTGTACAACACAATGGAATTTGGCAACAGACCCCTGAATCGGAAACCAAGCAGAGAACATGATAAAGAAAATAGGAAGAAGCCAAAGTCCAAATGAAATGAACAGAAAGACAGGGGAGCTCTACTGATGGTGACGTTGGGTAGGGAACAGCTGTTCAGCTGAGAAAAGGTGTATCAGATCTGGGCAGGAGATCCCACTGGAGACGTCTGCTCCACTGAAGCATCCACTCACCAGCTAGACCCAAGCGAGAAGCAGCGGAGAAGCCCTGGTTGCCTTACATGTAAAACCCTTCCAGCTATTTGAATAAAGGGATTGGTTTTGTTTAGCCAGTCAAATGCTCGGAAGAGGACGTACCAAAAGCCACCCCTGAAAAAGGACTTCCCAAGCTTAGTCTGTGCTCCAGCAACACTGGCATAGAGCAAGAGATCTACAAAGCACGCCGTCACATGTCTCGCGTTCATGTCAGCACCGTCTATACGAGCTCCCTGCAGTAAGCTGGGGCTCAACAGCCAGCAGGACAGTTTAACAAGGTACAGATGTCAAGTCCATCCTTTGTTATTTGTGGCTTTCTATATCCAAAACATCGTGTAATGCCTTTTCAGTAAAATGCTGACTGGTTACCTCCTGCATGACCTACTCAGGCCCTCTTTGGTTGCTCTCCTGTAATGCAAAACGATGCAGAAATGCACTACGCAAGAATTTCATGATGCCCAGCAGCTACTTAGCTTCCAATTATTCCAGTCTCTGCTTGGAGGAAAGGCTAAGGGGCTCTGCTTGCTTTATCACACATGCTTGCTGCAATGTGAAAAGAATCTCAAAAATACAAAAATGAGGCGGTATTTATCTAATAAAGGATCATGGCTCACACGCCTTCCAAAGCAAGCTACGTCCGTTACAGTGACTGCAGGGAGCTTTGTTTCAGTCTTGCTCTTCATCCCACCACAGCGACAGATGTTTTTGTAGATTCCCTTCACTGACAGCCAAGGGAGAAGGGACCTAGATTCATTCCTAAGGAATGACAGAAGGCAATAAGCAAGTGCACAACTTTAAATTTATACTTCAGATTTGATTGTAAAGCATTAAGGTTGCATGTAAGTAGGTTATGTCTCTGCTGCTAAAATCTATGCATAATTTATTTATATTACAAGCTAAACATCAGGAACTGTCAGGAGGAACCCTAACAGCTCCTTACTAGCACGAATTAAACGCTCTGCTCATCATATAAGCCCCAGGACAGCCATATGCTGTGATCCTGCACAGTATCAGTAAGCTAATTAAGAAACTGCCTTCGCTCACTCCCCTCTATTGTGTGGGTTTTTAATTTGAGTTGGTTTTTTCCCAGTCTGGGTTGGGCAGATAAGCTTCTCCCTTTTCCATGCTGCTTGCTGTCTCCAAAGTGAAGATTCACAGGCAAATTTCTGTTCAGTTTTTATCTCTTTCTAAAACTACTCCTTTGCTGAAAGTCCAGTTCAGAAGTACCTGTTGCACAACAAAACACTGACAGCATTGTTAGCTCCAGCTTCTGGAGCAGCAATCCCCCAAAGGCTGAACCCAGTTTGAAAGCAATATGAGCGCACCAGCCTCCACGCAAGGTGGGTGGGTGGACAGAGACATGGCAGCATCTGCCCTCATCTCCTCTGGGTGGGACAGGGAAGTGCTGGGCTTTGCAAGAAGCCTCCTGGGTTAAACAACTGCCCTACAAAAGGACTACTTGAACTATGGTAGGGGAGCAGACTGATTAAGAGGAAAAGTCAACCAAATTACTTTGTCAAAGAATCCTTTTTGGAGTGGGGGACAAATGTAGCTGCTACAAGGAGGGCTCTGCACGAATGCTAGACTCGTGAAGCTCAATTACTAATTTGCTGCTGATAAAAAAAAAGGAGAGGGAATAAAAGCCAGCATCTCAAAACTCACATTTACGTATCTTCTCTGTCCTGCCATGCTTCAGTAAGCAAAGTTCCCCTGACACCAAGGGCAGCTTGGCTGGCAGCACTGCAGCAGCCATCACCTGAGCTTCACCTCCCGTGCCCTGCTCTTCACTAGACAGGGCTTCCAGGCCAAAGATTTGCACTGAAGTGCTTCTTACTTCAGTCAGTTGGAGATGAAGGCTGCCTCAAGTATAGGAGAGTGCAGGCAGGACAAATATTATGTGACTGTCACCACATACTATTATCATGCCTGCGGGATTTAAAGATGGATAGAGCTTGAAGGTAATTCACTTTGAAAGCTCTAATTCCCAAGCATTTTTCTTCAGAGAAAAGCCATACACGAATCATTAAGAAGAAAGGAGGGTAAAGCACCTGGCTTTGACAGCCTGCCTTCCTTTCTTTCCTCAGATTCAGCATGCAGAGATGGGAAGAAAAAATGGACACACCAGTACCACAGAGACACTCACACAGTCGTTTCCAAGGTGCAGAGAGAGAACTTTTCTGCCAAAACAAGACCACAGATTCTGTTTGACAAACCTTCTTTACCTCCACGTGCCTCTCAGATGCACACACTCCTGCTACAAACAGTGTGTGCTGCAGATGTTTGCGTGCATACATATGTTCACAAGTATGTAAAGACACAGGACTCGAGGAGCGAGTTCATTGCCATTGAGCAGTGTTACGTATGACTGGAGCACTGTAAGTTACATCTGCAGGACAAGATGTACACGCATGTACCTTAATGCTCTCTGTCCTCCTCAGAAAAAGGCTTAAAACATTGTCATACAAAAACTCTATTTGGCACATCCTAAGTATTAACGATTTACCATCCATCTCCTGCAGTCCTCTCTCCTCTGGAGTACATAAAAGTAACAGGAGCCTGCAGATCTTATACATCATTTCTCATCCTGGTGGAGTATGTTTTCGTCTCTGAATCTACCAAGTCCTTATCTCATGTCTTCAAATATCGTCTCTCACCCTTACCATAACTCTCAGGTTTTGATTCCATGGGACTGAACTCTTAATTTACACCTACAGGAGGTTCTTATTCCCAGTTGTCGTCTCTAGGACCACCCACTTCACAATCCTTGAACTACTGGTATTTACCAACTTCAGGGGAAGGTAAGGACAGAGGCATGAATCCCACGTTAAAGACAGGAAAGTGAAGATCAGCGACTAAGTCCAGATCTACTCAGGCACTTAGGAGCCTGAATCTCACCAAAACCAGAAGGAGATGGGGCTTTTAAAAATTAGACCACAAAAAGGCTTATACCATTAATCTTGCCTGTAATTATGCCAGAATAGTAGCAGAACAGCAATTAAATCCATACTCGGCAAGAGTTACAGCTCTAGCCACCAGGCTGTCCCTTCTCTTCTCGGGAGCTGATGTTGCACAAGCTGTTATGTGCAATTTCCATCTGAAGAATGCACGTTTTTAGTGGAAGTCAAGTGGGTGCAGTTTGTTTGTGTTTGTACACCCACAGCCAGGTCTCTGAACCCTGAGGCTATTTGTGAATGCGAATTTCTGTGTACTTGGAGAATTGACAAGAAATGCTGCAACTACAGATGGTACCCTGGAAAAAGGAGCACTTTGCATCTGTTTGCTATGCAAATTAATTCATTTAACATTTGTTGACAGCAGGTCAGTTTAGCACAGGAATCAGACTAGAAAGTTGGCAATTTAGGAACTAAGTTCTGCTCTGTCCTCTTAGAAGTGAAAAAATCCAAGAGAGAATTAGAAGTAATTAGGCAGAAAACAGCAATTAAGCTCAGAATGAATTTCATTTTTAAACCATTAAAATCCTTGCTGCTTCCAGAGAACTAGGAGTCATGGTGGATATCTACACAGAAAACAAAAAAGATAACGTGACTGCAGCATCGCCCTCTGACTCACAGTGCGGCTCTTCCCCTCTACGGCAGAGAAGCACCTTGGGAGAAACCTGGAGACACAGCGAACGCCTCCGGCACTGCCTGGGTACATGTGAGCTAGCCTTAGCTCCATCAATCCCGCAAGGAATTCAACTTGTACTCTTCTCCTGAAGCACCTTAACGTCTTGGCCAGAGTTGTAGGAAGGATCACGAAATGGTCTTGTTAAGATGCACCAAATCATTACATTATTTAAACTGGAGGAGAGTACAGTTTAAAACCAAATGCTTCTGGATTGCAAATCCCAGTAGGGATTTAGGGGTTTAAAGAAAAAGACAGACAGTAACTAGAAGAGACATTCTCCACGTACCTAAAAGAATAAAATACAAAGACATGAAACTTGTTCTCCAAATGAAATAAAGGAACATCTGTGCATATTTAATGATTCTCCTAGCAAATGTCTTCCTTACTTCTTCCCCAGTCCTACTTTTCCATAACCCAAAATCCACTTATTTTCAATAAATCAATCTTTGCTTTGTTTTTTTACTGTTCCTTTCCAGATTTCCACAATACCTATTTCTCTCAACAGGTTCAACAGAATATGAGAATACCTTTATTTTACAAAATTACACCCAAGGTAGCATCTATCACAAGCCTCATGACCATTTTAAGTAGTAAAATTATTACGGATGTTGCAGATCCATTCATCACATTGGGTCTGACGCTATAAACAAAACACAGCAATGGAAGAGGAGGAGAATGGAGACAAAATTATCATCACCTGCACTAGTTTCTGAAAACTTCAGTCTTTCTTGGTAAAGATTGCAGAAAAAACATGCAATAAATTTCATTACCAGATCATAGTTTGCAAACTGGCTGTGCTGCCAAGTCTTTATTTTGCAAAGGGGAATACAGGATTCCCAAAACATTTGTTTGAAGAGAGTTTCTGGCAAGTCAAGTACACAGTGTGATGGCACACAGAACCCACTCGTCATGTTCCAGATGACAGCAGGATTCAAAAGATCCCTACAATGGCCACAGTCATGGGAGAAGGCTTGACTTTAGAAGGAGCCCTTAAAATAAACACTGGTCTCCACAGTCTATATAACCTTAACCAGTTGCCTTTTCTTCCCTTGATTCTTACTGGCTATGTATACATTGTCAGTTAGCTAGGGTAGCTTGGTATGGACATCACTAAGTATCACAGGTAATCCCAGAGTTATTTAACTTATGGCAAGAGACACAGTATTAGAATGGCATTCTTGATGATAACAAACTTCGCACAGTTTCTCCGATTTCCAGCTTGTAAATGACCAGGTCCAACGTTACTCAGTATCATGCACAGGGCTTTCTCAAATAGCAGCTCAGACGGATCCATTCCCCAGCGCAAGTCCCTTGGCCATCCAGACTAAAATCAACAACACATGGATTTTTGTTGCTTTAGAAAATGGGCAGAAATCAGGGCTGTACAAAGCCAGTAAGCTATCTTAGCTTTGGGTAAGAGGCAAAAGAGTGCACGGGTCATGGCTCTTATCTTGCAAAGTTAATTCCCAAGCAAAGCAACTCTGGTGCAGGTACAAACGTCTGCTAAGATATTGGCCCCAATTACTGACCCCTCTGCTAAAGCATCCTTCCATCCCACATATACCTGCAACACTACACTATCCGTGCTGCTAATACCAGACGCTAATCCACCCTTCCACACAAGCAGTCCAAGTTGACTACTTAGGATACAATTCACCCTGCCCTACTCAGACCTGGACATACACCAGCACCTGAACTCCCCAGGTGAGGAGGGAGAGAGACTAACGAATTACACAGGAAAATAAAGTATGGTAGACAGGACTGGGAAAGAAAATGGGATGGATCGGGATTTTAAGAAGAGGTAAAGGCAAATAAGTGTTGGTCTTTTTTTTTTTTTTTAAAAAAAAATTACTGTTTTCATTTATTTTGAAACAAGTGTTTCCAAGGCTCCACATTATCAAAAGAGACCTAGATTAAGAACAAAGTAAAGATCAGAAAGCAGTGTTTAAAAAAAAAGGTGCAAATTAACTGACAGTTCATGCGGTGAATCACTGAGTTTGAAACAAACTTGCCCACATCTGTTGATAAACTTCATTAACTGAAAAAATGATACCAAAATGAATGCTGTCTTGCATGCATGACGCTTGTCTTCTGCTTGGATATCTAAACGGCAGGGACATCTGAAACCTCAGAAGTTCAAAGATTCTCTCAGTTGTTTTGGAAGACAACGCAGCACACGCCTGAAGCCCTCTTCCAAAGGGGACAAAGGCGGCTGGCACACCATCAAGAGGACTAACCTCCCAATTAAATACCAAATTGGTAAACAGTCTGTAGTCTGCAATAAGCTCCATTCATGGAAAATTGAATTTCTAGGACCAGCTACTGTGTCAACAAGAGAAGAGTAGGCAAAGGGGTTTTTAAACACTGACGTCTGTCAGACAGATGGCTGCAACAATTTATTCTCTGCTGGTGTTAACTATCTTATCTTGCTGCTGCTTTTAAGGATGAGCTGCAGAGAATTTCAGCAAAACAATGCAGAATTATTTCCAACAGCAGTAATGATAATTACTTTTGATATGTCCATTTTTATCCCTAGATCTGGAAGTGCTCTACAAAAGGTATGTAGTATCACTGACATTGTAACAAGACAACTGAAAGACAGCTCATATGTACCTTTGTTGTCCTGGACTCGCTTTATCTCACTGCAAGAAGTAAGGACACAGGACGACAGTTCTCCCCCCTCCTGTGCAAGAGGCTGCTCTCTCCACGGCACAGCAGAGACATTAATAACTACCTTTTCCAGATTATCCTTCCCTGCTAACCTGCCATCACGTCTCCAGTTACCTTAAGCAACTACTTTCAAGCATGAAGTCATCTTGCCCCACATCTGACTGAAGCTTGAAATTGTCCACAAGGAAGCACGTAGTCCCACATGCCTATGGCAGCAGAGACTACAGATGAAAGGACTGAAATACTTTTCCCTGCTTCAACAACAGAAGCAGTCACCATTCGCTGGCTGCTGTCCCGATGCATTTGAAGTGCATCAGGACCACTTTTAATTACCAAAAGTTCAGATTCTCTAACATCTCCCAGTACTGCTATGCTCCACATCCCTCTTCATTAGCCTTTAAGAATATGAAAAGTCCGAAGTGGCACAAGCATTTGCATGTCCTGTAAAACCAGTACCCTACTTTAAAATTAAAAAAACACCAACCAAACAAAAAAAAACCCCACACAAACCAACAAAAAACCCCAAACACCCCCCCCCCCCACACCCCC
>VYZW01044322.1:69638-96539 GCA_013401315.1 Balaeniceps rex
CCCCCCCCAACTCCCAACCAAAAAACCAAACCAAACCAAAACCCCAAACAAAATACCCTGAAAGCTATCCTGGAATGTAGAAGTTCAAGTGGATCAAGATACTGCACATACTAATAAAAATTTATGATGTGGATTAGGTTAGTCTACTAATGATCAATTTATTGTCTACACTTACTGGAGAATCTCATATTCATTCAGATAATCCTTTTATCCCCCCCCCCAACTAATTTCCTCTTGCAGAACACCATTAGAAAACGAGACACCAGTAAGTAAAAACCTATGATGTCTGGAGCCTACTTAAAGGACCTTAGTTTCCAGTGGGACTGCAAATAATTTCAGTAATGGGCCCTTTCAGAACACTTTTCATTACTTTCTTCATTTGTGAAGCTACTCAGGGGAATAGTTATTGCAATTTAGAGACCACAAGCCCAAGAAACAGAAATGAATCAACTTCTGAAGCAGCATTAATCACTAGAAATCCGACAGAAGTATACTTCAGAGCAACAGAAGGTACAATGCCAAATCTTTATTAGTTTTGTTCAGACTAATTGACTTCACCATAAAGCTGAAGAGTCTAACAGGGCATCTCCACTATTTTATCTCAAAGAAAAGCAAAATGAAAGACTTTGTGTTTAGGCAACACTGGTTCTTCAAACTGCATTAGGACCTCTCCTGACCCCAGCTTCTAGCATGTACTGTCCTACTCTCAAGGTGCTCTCAGAAACGCAAATACAATTTCTAACCAGAAAAGGCTCTTTTGCAAGGAATATTAGAAATAGGTTCCTAAATGGTCAGTAGTTCAGGCTCTTAACTAGTTTCCCATAGGTCCTTAGTCACTTTAGCTTAACATAGGAGCGTGTCCACAAAAGTGTCTGTGGCTAAAACCGGATCCATGTTTCATGCTCAGAGTAATTCCATGAAACCAGTTCCCCACCATCTGCAAAAAAATGCCTTTCAATAGGGGAAAGCCTAAAACCAAGAAGGGAGTTATTTGAAAACACACTTTTCAAATAAATAAAACCAGCATCATCCAGGGAAGGAGAGCAGGTACTCAAAATTTGTAGAAACAGCCCACTGATCCCAGTACAATCGACAAATGAAAGCGTGTTTCTCAGTACATACGGCACAGTTTTGCATTGCAAAATGCTTTTTTGTACTTACCTTGGCAGTTACCCTTACCTGGGTCACTCTCCATTGTATTATACAGCTCCCTATATAGATCCACTCCCCCTAACCTGGATAATGACCTACTCTTCACACTGACCCCACCAGACAGACCTATGCTGACAAGCCCTGCAACAAGAGAGTCCGTGGCAGGCAAATACCTCTAAGCATTGCTATTGTGGCCACTGAAAAGGGGGTATCTCCGCAAAAATGACAGATATACGACACTTTATTTCAAATCAAAATAATTTTAACAGAATCCTAAACACAGGACGTGGTGAACAGATTACTCCACAGTTCTGCCTTACCGTAAGCAACCAGAAGTGTTCTTGAAGACAGTTGTCCACTCAGCATCGCGAGGCTTAGAGTCCTCATTCGGCTCACTCTCCCAACCTGAATGGGGTATGATGACCTCATTGGTAAGTGTCTGCAGACCATGGTTGATGATGACCATCTTCAGGGGCTCATAGGAGGACAAGTTCCACAGGGTGCCTGCAGGAGGAACAGCGATTATTAAATAACAAGAGAATAATAACTATTTAAAATCTCTATATTAAATAGAATCACTAGATTCACAGAGAATTGCTAGAAGGTTAAATCATAAAACTAATGAAAGGTGAAACCACTTGATGAGATGCCAGACTAGCACATAGCTTAGGGAAAATTCCACAGCCGCTGCAACAGAAGCACTTCCAGAAGCATAGAAGCACTTTTATCAAGACATGGATATTGTTGAAGTCATCAAGTCCTACAACAGAATACATAAATGTGATGTACTATTGGAGATTAATAGGATTTTTCTGCTATATACAAATTTTGTTACACATGTAAGTCTAGCTAGGCCTCAAAAAGAAAAAATTCATCCAGTACAGCAGGCCAGTATATCGAGCAAGTCTTAAAAACAGGGATGAATTTATGGAGGGTCATTGATCTTATCCTCATCCTCTGCCCAAGACAGTATTTCACTCAAGACTCCTCTCTGTCATTTACTTCCACATTTTCCTGTCACAGGCAGTATCTGTGTTCAAATCGCCTGGTGCCACAAGCATATGATTCCTTGAAGAAGCTGAGAACCGAAACTCTTCTGTCTTTCCATTTTTACCTCAGTTATGAGCCAAAGTAGACAGAAGTCAAACTTCAGAACAACGTAACAGAAGAACAGCCTCACAACTGTAGAAATATCCAGTCTTAGGTAAATGATACAACTTCCCAGCAGGCCTGTACCAGTGTCCTGATAGTTATAGCCCATTAGGTTAGGACTAAACCCGGACATTCACTTCAGAGATAACTTCTGCATAGGCCCAGCCTGGTAACATTTGAGAACTGTCAGTAGCAACACTTGGAGGGAGCCAGATGCACACTTCTGATCTCCAAGGAAAAGGATGAAGACTAGCAGAATTTCAGGCAGACCAAATGGAAACCCCCGATGCCCCAGAACACACAGGAAATCTCTCCTAAGCAGCTACAGGATTAACCTGAGGCTCCCTGTGCTACTACAGCTGTGGATTTGTGCATATTACAGCGCAAATTGTAGATACTCACACCTCTTGGTATACATGTCCAAAGCAAAACAACAAAGCTGCAACCTTTTGTTTCAGTCCCTTTAAATCACTCCAAGTTTTAAAACCTACAATTTTCAAACTTCAAAAATTACTGGAAAAAGATTTTGGATCTATTCCTTTTGTCACACAGCCTAACAAGCACATGGACTTGCTGGACCCCGTCGGTCAATGGGAAGCCGTGCAGCGACCCAACGTGCCGGAGACGGCCAGGGCCACCGCACCGCCCTCCCCAGCGCGAGGGCGGCCGCCTCCTGGGGACTCCCTCCCACTCAGGCCTCCACTGCTACAAGCTGGAGGTGCCAAATGCCAAACGTGCCATTTTAATATCAGAGTATTATCCACATAGGGGCTTGACAGGTACCAGGTCAGGACGGGAATTTTATCTCCCGTTGAGCAGTGACGGGCACTTACACGATAATGTCAAAGGCTGATGGTTAGCAGAGCCTCAGAAGTAAAATGCTGCGGTGTCCCCTATTCAAAGTGAGCTTTACGAAATACAGGCATCTGTTCAGACTTAGGAGACCATATTAATGGTCTTCATATAATTAAGTAAATGCTGCAGCAGACAACAGAATGAACACCATAATGTTTCTTTCAGTCTTTTTCTAAAACCATAGAAAAATACTGCTTTTTTTGGCCTAATTCCCTTGCCATTCATAGGCAACACACTGCCTGAGATTTTCATAACCTACTTTTTTAGCTTTCAACCAAGACTGTATAGGTGAAATAGGAATTAATTTTCTCTTTGTACCCATTACAATAAATCACCCTTTGTCACTGCAAAAAACCAAACACAATGGACAATACAAAAAACCAACCCCAAACCAAGCAGAAAATTGTAATTAGCCCCATTTTGTTGTGGAAGAAAGCCTTTACTTTTCATAACAAATTGGCTCAAAAATATACATCATACAAGAAACAAACACAAGTCAATATTTATAATAAGACTAAAAACTGACACATAAGCTACCCAAATAATTTTAAATACTTCACTAGGCAGTCTTTCTTTAGTTATTGTACACCAATTCCCTAAGTGCATCAGACTCACTGATATAAAAATAATAATTACAATTAAATCCGTAAAAACATTGCTGGCTCAGTACTTCAAAATTCAAATGCAAAATCAGAACATCCAGCACTGAACCAGAGGTACAAACCCCAGGAAATTCTACAGGGCAATCATCTCTGGAGCAAACCTAGATTCCCACTGAGAACAGTGGGTGCAGAATACCCTGGTTCTGGAGGGTTATGTCAGGGTTCCCTCACAGGAACGTAAATGGAGCATTTGGTATTGCAGTGGTCAAAAAAACAATGTTAGGAAAAGATGGCATCAACTGAGGAACCTAGACAGCGTTCGTGAGGATCCTGCATTTATGTTCTTTTGAAACTGCAAAATACTGCAACTGGAAACAACGTGGAGATTTAAAATCATCTGTATGTGGAAGAGCTAAGGTTTAAAATCTGACAGCCCTTCACATTTATGGGCACATACTACTATTGCACCTGAAGTGAGATTCTGCCTTTTCCTCTTTCCTGGAGGAGTGACATAATGTGTTATCTGTAGTGTGAAACTACAGAGGCAAATTTCACTGCTTAAGAAGAATGAGGCAGACGTATACCTAAAAAAGCCAGAAATACCTGTAAAATTTCCAAAATTTTCCTCTAATATTACAGGATTGTAGAAAGTTTTCCAGTGCTCAAACCTTTTGCTTCTTTTAAGACTTAAGATTTCAATACCTTCAACCCCAATGTGCAAAATCATCATCTCCAAACTCCCGCTTCTCCTACATTCTCATTCACCAGTAGTTATTTCAAGGACTAAACGCAACTGGGATTCAATAGTATTCTAACTGGATTGCAACACTGAAAACAGCACAAACCCACCAATCTTCCACACACGAGTCAGCTTCGCTGATGCTAATGACCCCGTCCAGACCAACAGAACGACCTGCGCCTACGAAGGATCTCTTACACATATTCGTCCAGAATGTTCATTAAGAGGCTGAATCCAATTCATGCAATAAACCATTTAGGGCAAACACCTTTTGACTGTCAATCTCATTGAGTGGCTACCAGACTACGGGGTAGCCATGGGGACTGTAAACAGAATGCCTTTCCTCCATCCTCTTTGAAGGAAAAACGCAACAGTTTACAAGCTTTTCAATTTCTCATCTGCCTCCCATCACTCAAATGTTTCATAGAAAACACCAAACTGTGAAGAAGACCAAAACACAGTCTTACTATATAAAAAAAATAAATAGCACAAAGTTCTTCAAATTATACAAAAATGTCAAACCACTTAGATTTATAATATTCTCCTTAATGGCTGCACGAGAAAAACCAAAAGAATCCCTCTGCTGAGCAGCGTTCGGCGAAGGAAAATGCGCAGCACTTAACAGAAGGGTAGCCCAAGATAAACAGCAATGAGGGAATCTTGTGGTTCCAAAGGCAGAGAAAAAATTCAGATTCAATATTGACTTCATTAGGAAGATATTCCATGAGAAGGGATACAGAAAATAAACAGTGACAATACATTTTTCTTATTCAAAAATTATGAAACAGAGAGGTCTAAATCCCAGCATCCTTTCAGCTCTGGAGAAGACAAATTCCATGGAAAAGACACTGATAGTGGCAGCCACAGAAACTTAAAAAAAAAAAAAAGTGAACAAATTCAGATCAGACTGTTAGGTTTTAGCAGTGTGAGACAAAACCCGAGTTTTTTTTAAAAAAAAAAAGTACCTGTAAGTTTGACATCCGTCTTTAAAAATCATTCCCTGTCTCTATTAGCATAACACACCGATGATCTAACAAGCTGGAAACACTGTTTTTAAAACTCTAAGTTTAATCAATTCAAATGAATAGCACTCAAGAGAAAACCAGTCACTAACACAGCAGCATGAGGGAAATGAAGTTATCTGAATCTTCCATGCACTTTCACTACAAGTATTGGCCTTTTTGACCACAGTGCATGAATTTTAGGATGAGAGAAAGAAGATGAACTATTGCTTTTCAGAAGATGATCACAATCACAACCAATCTTTATTTTATTCATAAGTACTATTTGTAGTATACTTACGTATTTCTAACTACAACCATTACCTCTACTCTTTCAGCATGTTAAGCAGGAACGATACCTACAAGTTTTTCTCTCAAAAGCACTGATTATTGTAAAAATGTTAAAAATTATTATAAGCTATAAACATAGCTATATGATTTACATAATATTAAAAGCAATTAGGGCTACAGCCATAATTTCCTAAATCTCCACCTCCTTGGAGCTGTGACAAAATTTCTAACAGAATTGTGGCAGAATACGTATATGCTGTTATCTTTGGAAATCCAAGGGAAATCTTTTCCTGCTGTGCTTGCTTACTTGGAAAAACCCAATGTCACCAAGAAACCAGAAGAAAAAGCTGTTTAATTCTCTATCTGTGGCCCATACTAAATCATTTAGCATTTGGGAAAATGAAGTGCTCTGCATTACATTCACCGAGGACTTCTTGGTGCATGTTGGTCCTATATGCACTTGTTTGACAGGCTTGGATCTTTCTACGTCCTGAGGATTGGAGCTGTGCTTCTTCAAATTAAGTAGTGGTCAAGTTTAGAACCTCGGCATGAACTACTGTGTCACAGGATACACCGTGAAAAGAGACCTCCTTCTGACAAGCTTTCTAATAGAAAATGGAAGGAGTAAGCTCATCTCTAATGAGAAAGTTCAAGACAGCATGGTACTTCAAAGAGAAGTTAGCGTCTGATCCGCCGACAGGATCTCAGCACACATAAATGCCCAGGTGTGAATTCTGAGCAAGTTAATCAATCTGCAAATTTCTATTATAGTATTAGAGCAAAATATTTCCTCTGCAGAGCATTTTGAAGGTCAATCATTTTTCAATTAAAACCAGTTTGACAACATACAGCATGAGGAAAATCACGTTCTGCACCACTTAAAGTCAGCGCAATGTCGTTAAACAACAAAATTACTTTCAATGTTCTCACAAGAACAAAATTCTTCATTAAAGCTACCAACTTCTGATTGCTTTTCAAAGAATGTAATAGAATTTTGGTCTTGCATATCTGATGGGAACATTTGCTCCACAAAAAAACCTTATCACTCAAGATAAAACTTTTGCAGCTTTCCCAATCAGAACAGATTTAATTCCTTATCACCTTAATCCTCATTTCTCTCTGTTTCTCAAGAAAACGATCCACTGAAAGTTCAGTAGTACAGTTCCAAGACTAGTAAAGGGATGCAAGGAAGAATTTTGTGGAATATTTCTGATTACAGCTCTACTCATGATATACTTATGGACACTCTAACAGTTAAATCAAGCTTTTCTCAGTGCAGTAGGTGGCAGAAATTTTGTAAGTCCACACTTTAAAAAGGAAGAACAGTGAGATCTGTGATGTTTTATGATTGTATCTTGAGTTTTGAAGGTATTTTTACATGCCTCACGTATCTGTCTTACCTTGATGGACACCATGTTTCAGTGCCATTTGCAGATAGATCAAGAACGTCTGGTAAAACAGACATGGCATTAACCCCGAGAAGGTTTTCAAATTCTGCTGAAACCAGTGCTATCTGAAAGAAAACAGCTACAGACTCGCTTGATCTGGCAGTAGTGTTGTATCAGTATACTCAGCCTGCTTCCAAAATTGCACATCAATACGTTTGTCTAACTTGTGTTCTCCAAAACATATATTCTGGGAAGTAGTCAAGCGAACAGGCTTCTGACGCATCAAGTCTCAGTCATTCAGCACCGAGCATCGCACATCCGATTCCTCCCTCACGCTCCCCTGCCACTGCATCTACCTCTTACGCATTTTTAACATATTGGCATGGCTTTTTTCCCACTCCATTAACCCACTGACCAGACCCAGCTGGCTGGCCTGATTCATACTGTTCCGGGCAGCTGTGGCTGCTGCCTCAGATCACCAAGTTAATGAGAGGCCATGGAGCTGTACTAAAGCCAAGGACTGACTCCCAAATTAGATGAGAATGATGCTCTCTCTTGCCAGAAAGCACCCTCTCCAGCTGCAGACGATGTGTCTTCTTGCATGCTCCCACATACCTCCTGTCCTGCAGGCGGGCAGTGTCCCACACCCAGAGAAGCAAAACTTCGAGACTCTAAGTGCTCTTGAATTTGGACATCTGCATTATTTAAATTTCTTTTAATTACTTAAATCTCCTTGGAAAGCAGGATTATTTTATCATTCGTCCACATCTGGGATGACCAGCTGACGATTACTATTCAGCTTTCGAAAAGCAGCCAGTATCGAGTTAAAGAAATACTAAACCACAGAAAAGTCAGTGTGTCATACCAAACTTGAACTTGCAGCCTGTTCAAAGAAATAAACAAGCAAACCCTGTACCCTCTTGTCTTTTCTTCCTTTTTTTTTTTCATTGCTGCAGAAGTCCCCAGAGGTTTCACTCCAGACAGAATGAAAAACTTCCATGGCAAAGGTAGACTTTGGGTTCTCACTAGGGAAAAGTACCTGGATAGGAAGTCAAGATTTCTACCACAAGAACATCAGAATTATGATCTGAATTTTTGAGGCTGCAAAACACAGTCCTTTTGTAGCAGCCCTGGCTGAATGCTCCCTTTGCGCTTCAAGCTGGCTCTCGTTTCTCTCTGCTGATTTTCGTTGCTGATTTTTCCAATGGACAATTCCACATTATCAGCCGAGGCTTTGAACGCTGACTGCAAGTACATCAGCGTCAGTCAGAGGCATTGCTGGAATACTCTTCTCTTCTATATTGATGCTTGAATGTCTCGCACCGGATCTGGTGATATCATTTTAGAAGTGGAATGAAATTATTCCTGGTTAGGTGGAGATTAAATGCACATCATCTGTTGCTGGACATCTGTTTAGGTTAATGCCCTCAGTATTCCGGGTGTTTCTCAGTAAGGGGAAATAAAGAGCTTTAAATAGCAAAAACCAAAGTGGAATAAAAATACTACATTGAATTAGCAGGAGCTACTGTCAAATAAAATGCATTTGAACTGTGAAACTAATTAATCAACTGGAAATCAAAGCAATCGCCATTTAGAGTGAAAAGGGAAAACATTCAGTTTGTTTTTGCCATCTCAAAAGTGACTGATTACCACTTAGAAGTATAATGATATTCCTTCAGAGTAAATTATAGACTGGCTTCTCCTTTCTTGAATCTGAAGAAATAAATTAATTCCTTCTCAGCACTCTAGAAATGAGTTTTGAGTAAACTAGAACAGTAGATAAACAGATATTCTTTATTTAAAAAAAAAAAAAAATTAAGTCAGCCATCATACTAAATGAGTGCAACAAATGGAATACAAATACTACCTACAGAGTTTCCATGTTGGGAGACAAAGCACAGGCAGCAACCAAAGCACAACCAACACATGCTGCTTAGAGGTTCCCTGACAACACAGACAGCTCTCCTCTACCGCCTCACTGGAAAAGGACTGGAAAATGGCCCTGCTAGTTTCTACACTGTATATTTAGACCTAGTTTGCTAAATATCCTATAATGGCTGGGGAAGAACAGTTGGAACAATGAAGGCCACTGTTCATCTCTGAGAATTATGATTACCAGGAAAGCCTTGGGAGAGCTCCTATAATTTTTTTTGAGGTGATTACAGAATTACGATGTTTACTTCTAATGGCTTAATCCATGTTTGCAATAGGGCCTGCCTGGGGAATCTAACACTGACAAGGTAGCTAAACCAGTTTCAGCCCTGGACCCATTTTTGCACTCACAAAACTTTCTGAAAAATTCTGTTCTGGCACTGAAATTCATTGCAACTGCCCTGATTGCCATCCAAACCATCCCCTGCTGCTTCTTAGAAGAGAAAGGGAAATCCATTTCACTCCTCATGAGTTATGGGAGACTGAAGAACAATATATTTCTCCTTAGTTTAAGAGCTGACATACTTTTCCACCCTCTTCCAGTTAATGGCTGAACTTGGAAACTTGGCATATACTTTATTACTCTTTTTGGATGACGTCCAAGACTAAGTTCAAATAAAAAACAGGTTGAATAATGGAGTTATAAGTGATTGAATACTCCCTGCAAAGTGTGCACAAACTCAGTAACTTCAAAATGTACTTCTCCCTTTTCCGATTATTGCAACAAGCAAACCCTGTGTCCAGAGCATCTCAACAGCAGACTCTACGCTCCTTAAAATCTGAGTTTTCCAGCCCAGAAGTGCTGCAACTTTATACACAGCCTCAGAGTCCCCAGCACTGGGGAACACTGGAAGTGTTCCTGAGGAGACTGACTGTTCTATCAATATCAAGTAGTGGGGACATGGCAGCAGGATTGTTTTATAAGAGATTAACAAGGGAAGTTTTAGATTAGCATATCTTACCTCATGATTATAACACGCTGAGGGCAAGTGCACTACAAATTACCTGTCAATGAAGTTGCTATAACTCATTTAAGCTTCAGTAACCCAACCACATGCAGTTGCATGCTACATCCAAGAAGCATCGTTCATCTCTCAGCAGCCAGGGAAACCTGAGTGCGCTACGTACACAGACGATCTCGATTTCCTCTTGAAGGGCACGTTTGCCTTAGGCTTTCTCACACCACAAATGAGGTGCAGCTAAAGAAACAGCTGCAGCCAGTAATCTAAATCCTCCTTCAATGCTCTGATCTCCAGAAATCCTTGTTCCTGAAGCTGAAAGGACTCCTCTAAAGGATAATTCATTAAAGAAACTACAGACACTGACCTGTAATTAGCTCTCTGACTTCCATGTCATTTGTTTTTCGCAATAGTCTGATCAATGTAGGGATCCCATCACAGTTCTTTATAGCCACCTTGTTTTCATTATCCTTCCCATAGGAGATGTTTCTGAGAGCCCCACAGGCTTTACGATGGACCTCCGGCTTTGGATGATCAAGGAGGCCCACCAAGATAGGTATCCCTTTAAGGTGTCTCACGTCCTTTTTGATTTTATCATTCTCATAGCACAAGTGCTGCAAGTAGGCCGCGGCGTTAGACTTGACTGGATCGATAGGGTGGCTGAGCATGGCGATTACTTCAGGGAGGTCAGGGTCCCTCCACCGGGGGTCTTTACGAATGCTGTCGATAGACGGGGAGCGCTTCCCCAGACGGTCAATACTAGCCATGCTTCCTCTCTCTGGCTGTGCCAGCGGTGCTGCGTAGCCACCGTGAAGGTAAGGTATCCTCTCTTCAACCATCTCTGTCTCGATGGGGTCATCGTAGCCCCTGTAAGAAACAACAGTCCCAAGAGAAAGAAAGGGGGGGGGGGGGAAAGCACATTTAAACACTCTGTACCTCTGAGTCAGTATGGAGATTGCGGCTACGAGCAAACCTTTTAACATTTCGAACATCATTAGAGGCAGCACATTTACACTTTCAAATAATTTATTTGTAGTAACTTGAAAATTAACCGTAGCCAAGTACTCAGCAGCGATGGGACTGCAGCACAGTGTTTGTTTGGCCAGCAGTGAAACGATGACAGGAACTGCAAGCCATCAAACAGATTGCTTTTGCTTTGGTCACTTAGCAGAACAATTATGATAGAGCTGGATTACATTTAGTAGGCAACACTAAGCTTCATTAATGCTGCTACTTCTGCAACAAACCAAAACTCTAATTAAAGGCATTCAAGGCCTGGGCAGAGACCACAGACACTTTTCAGCAAGTCTGAGAAGTTCCACTACATTTCCATGTTGATGCTCACACAAGTACACTGAACTCATCGATATACGTAACAACGTCAAAGATGATGGAAAACCTAAGTCCTGAATCCAAGCACGTAACAAAAGCCTATCTTGTACAGAATCATTCGGAATACAGGTAAGAGGCTGATGGTCAAGAGACCTGGGTCCAGCTTTGAACACCAGAGTAATTTGCTGGACATCCAGAGCAAGTCCTGCACTCTGAGCTTTCCTCCCCAGATCAGCAACTAACCTGGATGTTAGACACCCTTAAGATCATCTACAGCACTAGAACTAATGGCACCCATCCTGTTGTGCCGTAATTCACTCTGTGTAACTGAAGTGAGGTGCACCACAACCAGCTAACATGCCTATTTAGATATTACTGTCCTGTTTCACACAAAGGGCAAAGTTACAATCAACACAGTTAAAAATATTCTAACGCAGTACATTCTCACACTACAATTGCCCATATTCTTTAAAAAAAAAAAAAAAATAGTATTTGACAAATACGTCTTTTTTAACAACCACCGCTGCAACTATAATCTCTAACCTTCAGAAAAAGATCCCCCCCACCGATCACTTCCTACAACTAGCTGCTAAAGACAGAACATTTCTGCAAGAGATTTGTAAGGAAAGGCATTTACAACTTCAGAATTTGTTTCTGAGATTCACTGATATCCTTCATCCCTTATTCAAAGTGACACCTTTCATCCTCCGGAAGATGCGCAGTTCGTGCAGGGGAGCTTCAGTGCACGCGAGGTGCGCCCATCTGTGAGATAACGCTCCCGTCCTCAGGAGAAGTACAAAAGGAGATCTGAAGCTTGCACAGAGGGACCCACTGGTCACAAATTCCTCAATTCTGTATGTGAGTAAGACCACAGGGCAGTAAGGCGACTTGCACCTCACAGTTATGAACTCCCACAGACACTTCCAGCGTTGCAATCCGTCCTCTCTCAGGCGCTGCGCCGGAGGCTCGCACCAGCTCCCTAACCTGGCCGAGAAGGGTGGAGAGCTGCGGTGACCCACCGGGGAGCTGAATCAAAACTCCAATTAATCCCATCATTTTAAACCTCAAGTCTAGAAGATTCTTCTTCTTCATCCTCCCTTCCCTCTAACACCACTCTTAATAGATGTTAACATAAACTGACTTCTTATATATTTCATCTTTTTTTTAAACAGCAGCAGCTTTTTGTCTTACTGTTTTCTCCTGCACAGACTAGCTACTATCTCAATATTGTAGTTACCTCAGTCAAGCAAGCAGTTTTAATTGCTACCAAATGATTCTTGAAAACTTTCATTTTAAGCACTGACTGATGTTACTGAACGATTTCTGATGCCATGCTGAAGGAAGCACAGACCATTAGAACTCAGAAAGAAAATGGAGTTGCTGTTATCCTAAAGGGACTGCTAAATAAACAAGACTCCGGGGAGAAGAGCAACCGGAGGTGGAGACTGAATTTAGTCTTGTACAATTAACGCTTTTAACGTTAAAAGCGCCTCTACTGACTTTAAGTTGCTTTAACTGCTGTTCTAAACCATAAACTGAATGAAAGGATAAAAACAGGCCAGCACTCAGAATGAATCTGAAGAAATCCTTTTATCGATGCAGTTATTTGTGTATGTATAATTCAGTACTCGCTCTACACAGTAATTTACGACGTCTGGACAGCCGCTGTGTTTTCTGTTACAGAACAAAGCTGTTTCCATCATTCCAAGAAGAAAGTAACAACATTGAAAAGATTTACTTTTGTGCATATACACAGGGTAGAAGTAATAACAAAACCCCTTAACTACTCCTCAAACAAAATTCTGGTTTTACATATGCAAATTTGGGACAATCAGCATTAAGACCACAACAAAAACTCATTTCTCAAACTCATCCTCATGTTAAATTCTTGTTGACTGCATAAAAGAAAAGTAGCAGAAGATTAATTTTAATAATTGCCCTCTACACAGCTGTTGCTTGCTGGACTTGGTAACTCGCAGTTCAGCACGCCTCAGTCCTATGAGCTGCCCGCAAGGTAACTGTACGCCACCTCAATTACACCTGCGCAATTAAGTTTCTCTCTTCTCCTCATCCATGCAAATACACAAAGGTAACGACTGTCTTGGGATGCAGTTTGTTTGCATTATTTCCACGAAGCCTTCCAAACAGAACCACACGGATGGGCCCATCTTCCTCGTACTGTATCCTCGCCTCTGTGCCACACAAAGCTCCTTGGTTTCATTACATTTGCCCAAAATAAAACTTCAGAGTTAGGACTTTAAATTGCAACACTGCCATGACAGGAGAGAGCACCACATAACTGTTGTACCAACAATACTAACTTTTTTTTAATTGTCAATCACTAGCTGTTAAACACGAATGTGAATACCTGAAGTAAAGAATCAGTCATTAAAAGAAAAAAGAAAGGTAGGTCACATCTCACCTTGCTACTTATTCTAACAAAGTTTTTTTTTTAAAAAAGGGTTTTTTCTTCCATTGTTCCGATACAAAGCTACTGATGCACCAAAGACAGCCAACAGGCTTTGATGAGCCTTGCCTTTGATGATCCCTCTCTGATGAAATCCCCAGGACACAGAGCTGGGGTAGAAGAGGACGCGGGAAGATGCCGAGTGTTTCATGCTGCAGGGAAGAGGCTGCGCTCCCGAGTGCCGTGGGTACGGAGAGCTGCGGATGGTCTCGGATGAATCACGCAGGTGGTGCTGGGGAGGGCAGCACTGCTTAGAAGCCACCGGCTACTGCTCCGCGGTGAAGCGGTGACCACAGCACATGCTGCTGGCCCCATCCCCACAGCAGAAGCAAAGCATCCTCAAGGAAACAGACCCCGAACCGTAAGCGACTGTTAACAGCTGCTGGCACTTTCATACGGTCCCATTCTTACGTGAACCATTTGCCTGTAACTCTGTTCCTGCCAATCTCAACCGGACTCTGCTGCACCATCTCCTTAGTGAAATACAGGATTGCACATCTAACGCGGCCATTTTAGTACATAAAGACAGATACTTTGAAACAAGACAGCGTCTCAAGTATTTGTAGAGAAAGGATGAAGACAAGAAACACTACTGCTGAAACAAGCCCACGCAGGTCAGATCCAACATACCTCTGCGGGATGAAACGGTGTCAAGAGCCACTGGTTAATGTACCAGTAACAAAACCCAACGACTTTACCTGGCAGCAAAGATAGCACCTGGACATTTGACCCTTCAAGACCCTGAATAATTATCTAGAAACTCTAAGATCCTGGTGTGAACTTAAAGGCTGTACAAGAAAGCTCAGCGAAGGCAAGTATCACACTGATACAGATTCACGTGGCTAAATACAGTGATCAAGTCTGGAGAAGGTTAAAAAAAAAAAGAAGGGGGGAACCACCAAACAACCCACACAGTAATTAAAGGAAAAGAATTCTGGAATATTTTACAAGGGAAGCTCTAAATATCAGCTCTGCCATCGCTTGACAGCACTGAAGGGAAGCAGTTTACCAAACAGATCATCTGCAAAGGAGCAAAATACCTGATGAGGCAGCATGACGCAGAACTGCCACCAGGCCTCCGACTGCCTCGGCAGATGGAGATCCCCACTGCCTGCACATGGGGGAGCCCCATCTCCCCTCCACAACAGGGGGCTGGGGGGCCAGGGCAGCGCAGAGCAGGCAAAGAGCGAGGGAGTCAATAGCAATATCTGCCAGGGAGTTAAACACCCCGTTTCTGAAGGCAAATGAGGAAAATCAGCAACACAGAGAGAGTAAAGAAATCATCTTTCCGAGTTGGATTGGGGGGGCCAAATGTGATTTTTCACTTTCACACCAGCAGAGCAGCGACGTTGGGAAGGCGAGCCACTTGACACAGAAGAAGGACTAGTGAGAGCTTCAGCAGATACAGTCGTCTGTGCTCAGGAGGCCAAGAGCGCTCTGCTCTCGGGACTGAAGAGATCTGGTAGCGTGCCAGAGTTGCTGACTACAAGCATCTTGCCTTCCATCTGTTTGCAGCAAGGCAGCCGAGTTTTTAGGATGCTGTGGGTCTCACTAATCACCTGTCTCAGGGAATCGATCAAAACACATTCTAGCATAGACAAAAACTGGGAGAGAGCTCGTGGATTTATCATCTTCCTTGTGGCTTCAACACTGGCACGTTTGAGTAAACAGGTGAAGGATTTACACATTTAATCCTCAACAATTTATATCAGCGTTACGTTCATCACAGTTTGCAGCTGGTGCCCGCTTAGGATAAAAGACCAGAAAGGCTTGGGATTTCAGTAGGGAACTTTGTGCCAAACATTGATCAGGAAATCTAAAGACTTTGCAGAACGAGGTCCTACTTTTGCCAGCCTCTGTCCCCTGACAGGAGGACGCCCAAGAGGATTCAAAACTGGACTGAATCCTCTGCCGAGACAAGTCTCAGTTATGGGCCACATGGTTAAAATCCAAAATCCCCTTGACTGGAACCACCAAAAAGCTGCTAATGTATGAGATGACTCAGGTGGCCGCCTGCCACATAAAACTCAGCCGTACATCAGCCTTCTGCTACCAGATCAACAGAGATCAAATTGACTCTGAGGAGGAGCCTCAGAAAAAAAAAACACATCTTTTCCCAACTGACTGCATTTTTTGCTTCACCCCGTTCTGCCCAGGCATGTCCATACACTCCTGCCCCAAACTAGACAACATCCCAGTGTTGCCTATGCCCCGGTATTACACCTACGGCTGGTCATTAAACCGAAGAGGCTGACCGGCAGTAGCAGGTATCTCCCCAGCCTTAAGGATGCCTGCATGGGTGCTGCTGTGAGACCACACTTGAAATGGGTGAAGTCAGGCCAGAAGTGCCCACTGAAAGTCTATTCTACAAATACAAGCCTTTATATTCTAGATTGAAAAAAGACACCAGAAGTAGAATGTGACTAACATGCACGTGATACCAATATCCTCGGACTGTCTATACATGACTGTAACACTAGGTCTCTCCTGCTTCTGTTATTTAATGTAAAATCTGGCTCGTTTCCTGGTAATAATAATTTGGACCATGAAGTGACCACCAAATATAGTCTCAGTCTCTTAGATCAGGCTTCTGCCATAGAAAATTTAACAGCAGAAAACGGTTTTGTTGTTGATTTAGTCAACATTAAAAATTCATATCCTGTCTAGTCTGGAATAGTAACACTGGCAATAGCTGCTCCAGAGTTTTTAGGGGAAAAAGAAGTCCCATGAATGCTAGTACAAGTGCAAACTGTAGTGATCCACTCTGGACAGAAACTACCACAGAGGCAAGAAATGAGAAGTTGAACAGAAGACAATTTAAAAAAAATAAGATTAATTATGACTTGCCATTTTTTCCTGCTTATTTCTGTTAATTTCAATCTAATGATTAAAAAATAGTCAAATAATAGTAGGGATGGTTTTTGTGAGTGAAAAATATTCAGTACTTCCTGCTTCTCTTTCGAAAAGGACTGTATGTAAGACACCTAGCAACACTGTAAGACTACATATTTTTAAAGACTATAATAAAAAACCTCCTAATTTAATACAGGCAACCTACCAAAAGAAGAAAAAAAGGGCATGAAACCAATTAAAGATGTGTGAATACCTTTGCAAGTAAATTTGAGTAATATTAAATCAGTATTATACACCCCAAAAGCCCTTCTCTCACCCCAATTTATCATGCAATCTGACTTAAACCAAACCAGAGCACATGCTGAGGAAAGGAACACGAAGTGCCAGGTATTCTTCTTGCAGAAAATCATATATCTTACAGCAGAGACTCAGTATAAGAGAAAACAAGAACCAAACCCGGCCAGAAGCACTGAAGAGCCAACGGAGGGAATATTTGCCTTTGTGCACTTATCTGGATTTGTAGATGTTTGTGAGGAGGCACATTTTTCCCCAATTTAAAAAGAAATATAAGCCGCTTAAAATGAGGCTGGTGATGACAGAAGGAAAGCACAACTGATATTTATCTCTGCGATCAAACGGAGCAGGCAAGGGATGGAAAGAACAAGCTGTACTTGCAATCCCCTTGACTAGGACCCCCTCCAGACACAGCTGGGTTGCTGCCTTATCACGTAGCGGGTGAGACTCACTGCCACAGGTTCAGATGAGAAACCTCCATTCGGTCCTCTCAGACAGAACAGCATCAAAACTAGGAACCGACAGCAAGGAT
Source organism: Balaeniceps rex (assembly GCA_013401315.1). NCBI lineage: Eukaryota > Metazoa > Chordata > Aves > Pelecaniformes > Balaenicipitidae > Balaeniceps > Balaeniceps rex. Next base: position 87,188 of record VYZW01044322.1, read on the forward strand.
CCTGATTTTACCTTTAGACCATTAACAAATGAGGGCAGCACTTACTGGGAAGAAAATGAGAGAATAACTTCAGTTTCCGCAGCGAGTTAGCCAGCAGAAGAATTCCGTTCCTGACATGATGAAGATGCCCAAGCTGAACATTGGTGTGATGTAGAAAAACTTCTAACAGTGTTGTTATTATACCTACTCTACACATACAAACTTTCTGAAATCAAAAGTGCCGTCAATTTATCACATTAATTTAATCATTTTCACAAGGAATAACTTATTTTAGAAAACCTAGGGAGGAATAATCAAGAAGTAATTACCCTCATCTAGTACAAAGCACTATTTGCAGTCTTTAGTTTCTTGCAGATCAGTAGTATATCTGAAACGCAGGTTTATCGAATTGTTCAAGTATTTCTTTGAAATGTCAAAAAGTAACTACTTATGAAGAGGCCCTCATACAATCTTCTTATGTTCTCACCAGCTAAAGTTTGCTGCCACAGTCAGGCTAATTACTTGTCAAAGCCTCTTGATCATATTAAATATGGAAAAAACCTCACAACAAAAGAAACATATAACAAAAATTGTGAATTGGTCCTATCCAAACTGCAAAGAGAAATAAATCAAAGGAATGTTTAAAAAAAAAACCAAAACAAAAAACCTAAAAAACTTTAAAAATGCAAATGGTAGGTTCTAAGAATACATTTAATTATTCATCATGCATACAGTTTGAAAAATGTTAATAAAAATTTAAAAGCACTGCTGCCTGACTGTTTTTAACGAGAACTGTAAACTTGCTTAGATGCAGGGGAGCACCAGTTGAAGTTTGATAAATTGGTCAGTATTTTGACACCCACTGGCTGCAGGTATTCCCTTTAGCCCCATAAAACGTTGATGTGGTTCCACTGGTTGGCAAGCTTTGCAAGATCAAAGATGTCACAAGGGACTTGAAGGGGTTCTGGGAGATATGCCTTGATACCTTTTCTCTCTTTTTTTTTTTTTTTTTTAAAATATAGATGACAATTTGCAGGTGCTTGATTCCATTTAGCTTTAAAATGAACTTCCAGAAACGTGAAGGAAGATAGAGCTATGAAAGTAGGAATGACACCATGAACGACATAACATCTCCAAGTAGGAGAGCGAAAAGGCCTACTCAAACCCCGCTGACAACTACTGCTGACGAAGTGAAGCCTTCGGTCAGAAGTATTAAGTCTAAAGACCATCTACACACACAGAAGCAGGTGGGTTCCAGACTCTCTTTACAGCTCTGGAAACTACGCTAAATTAAAAGGAAAATAATGAGAACTAGATCCATATCAGAACAAGAATCATGAGGATATGACTTCATGCAGGCACACGTAAAAGTTTGTACACTGCCTGGAAAACAAAGTGTACGAGTTTTTCAGGTTCATACTCAGAAGGTGACTTTCAGCTGAGTAATAAGACTCTCCTCCCAAGCTTGTTTTGGTTCCCCCCCCCCCAAATACAATAGCTGATAGCTGTGAGCCCAGCATAAACAGCAAATATCAGAAAATATGGCATAAAATAGAATACCCCTCGGAAAGGGGACTGAACCAGAAGTAATTTGTGACTAGTCACTTTAGTTACATTAAGTGCAACACACATGCTCTCATCTCCCCTTTATACAGGCACAGGACAAAATAATGATCTGGTCTCACAAAATGTTGAAGTACTTCAGCGAGGTTCAGCACGAGCTGGTCATGCAGCTGAAGGGTGTGCGGTTATCACAGATCAGGAGCTGAGGTCGTCAAACACCTCACAAGACAGCTTTATGTAACAAGGCATCCCTTCACCACCGGCTATCAGCTCGTCTGCAACCCCAACCAGCTGTTCAAAATGTCTGTTTGGCAGATGTGCACATAACCAGACCTGTCAGAAGCCTCACAGGTTACAAATCCCTCTTCTCACCTTGGTAGTGTGGGATGGCTCTGGGACAACACAATGCAGTCACCACTCTTTTTTTAGGAAGAGGGGGAAAAAAAAAAAAGCAACTTAGTCCTCTTCTACAAGATCATCTCTTTCTAAATTCAACCTGAACTAAGCAGCCCAGAAACACAGTGAAAGGGTTCTTGAGCACTACCTGACTCCCTTCTGTATTTTCATGTGCATTTTGCAGTCATTTATGGTCTAAAGAAATGATGGGTTCTACCTGTTTTTCTGTCAAGTAATTCCAGAACTTACCAGACCGTTAAGAGTTCAAATGTACATGTTCAACTAAGAAAAACAGCTGCAGATTAGCATTGTAAAATACAAATGGGTTTTACCTTCCTTTGTGAGGTCTTCCTCTCTCTGGAACACCTGCGGATGTCCTCCGGTTCACAGTAGAGTAATCAGGATCCAGTTCATATCCTTCATCATCTACTCCAAGGCTGCGGTTATCATCTTCCAGTCCATAGGGCTCTGGCTGGAAGCGTTCTGGCTGGGAGCGGTTCAAGTCAACGTTGCTACCCACCGGCACCTGAGGCTGGGCAACAGGACCGTAGTTATCCCTTCTGCTCGGCAAAGTGAAGCTACCATCATCTGGCCTGTAACTGTTTCCTGGCACGTAGGCATAGCGAGGACGGTAGTTGACACCACGAGACAAGCTGCCATAGTTATCGGATAGATCTCCATAACCATCATGACCGATATAAGGGCGATACTGGCCTTCGTGGCTTTCAGGGTAAGAATCGTTGTAGCTGTTGTAAGATCTGGTTAACGTGGAAGATGCTTGTGGTGTGATGTACCGCTCCCCATTCTTCATGTACCTTCTGTCTATTGAATCTGTGTAGCTGCCCATGGGAGACGAGCCATCCATTGATGGCAGGCCATCAGGCCCAAGTGGCACCTGACGCACTGTTCTGGTGGTAACTGTTTTGACCATTTTGGTAACCTGTGAAGAAGTAGCGAATAAATACATTAATTTTCTCCTTGCTGCACAATGTGATGAGACATACAGGGAGCTAGAACAGTAAAATGGGGAGAGAGCATCACAAAGCATACTACAGTGACATGCCTGTCGAACGGAAGCACATGAGTTCACCTGTTAGGTTTAGGATTTAATAGTGGAAAAATATTTCTATAAAAAGCTGAAAAGACAGGTCACAGAGCCAGTTAAGTGCACTCTGGGGCTCTTACTACCAAATCAAAACGACTGTAAGCCATGTGACAGTGCGGGGAAGCAGTGCAAAGCCATCGCACCAGCTCAAATTCGCCCCAAATGTTTTCAGGAGGCATCCTTCCCAGAGCAGACTTTACGACGTTGAGGAGCCACAGCCTGTCCTCCCACAATTAGCATATACACCACATCATGCTCTCTAGTTTGACAGAAATACAGTTGTATGCTCCTGCCTGATCTGCACCACTACGTAACTTGATGGAGCCCAAATTTGGCAGTAATATTTAGGAAACTATGATCTCAAACGGAAAGGTTTTGGGCTTCTAGCTCTTAGACAGCACTACTTTCTCTTTTAAGGTATGCTTACATCCGACCATCACCATACAAGCCCAACAGGTAGTTGGTGTCATTCCATTATGTTGGTGACATTATTTGGCAATAACAAACACTAATGCCACGCTGCTTTTGCAACTGCAACTACCCTTAAACATACTGGGCTAGACAAGCTTGTTTAAAACATTAAAGAAGAACCCGTACACAAGTACATTTTTATCTTTTTTTCCTATAAATCACATCTCATTTCAACACAGATAGAATTAGACTATTTCACATAACTGACAAAAACTGGAAATGGTGAGCGTCCAGAGGGCACTTGTGTTCAGGGTTTCTTGCTAAAGGGTAAGAACAAAGACTCCTCAAGAGTCTCCAAGAACTTTCTGCCTTCATGGGAAAGGTCTGGTAATCTGCGTAAGACAGTGCCAAACAAAAGCCACTGCTATTTACAAAGTAGCAAAGGGTCTTCTGTTTTGATTGGTATTTGATTGGTCCACCAACTTCCGTACTGTCTTCCAGAGTGACCGTTTTGGGGAGAATATAAAGTCCAGCAGAAGCCAATCTATCCTTACCCTAACAAAGTTACTTTAACCTATAAAAAGTTATCCTGACCCTAATAAACGCTGACTTTCAGCCCTTTGTAAAAAAACCCAACCAAACAACAAAACAATACACCCACAAAGATGAGAGGGAGAATCAATCCACAGGGAGGGGAGGAACACAAAACAAAATTATTAAGAGATATTTTGGGTTTCTAAAGTATTACAGAGCATCAGTAAATGACACTTTTCTTCATGTAAGCCGCAGAATGAAATGCGTACGTCAAGAGAAACGGTAACTATAACATGTATTCCTGGATTGCTCGGTGGCTCTGAAGTCCAAATAGATATTTTGACCTATAGCCTCTTAGTTAAACATTTAGATTGGCACCAGATTAACCCAGCTGCTGCTAAAACAAAATAATTAAGAGTATGTCTCTTGAAGCAGCTCCAGACATGTCCTCTAGCCAGATGTTTTCACACAGAAACCCCAAACAGAAAAAAATTCACCCAAACAGCATTTCTTTTCCTAGAGACATCTGTGAGCAAATGACACTTCAGCCTAACGAGGTAATGAAATCCTGCAAGACTGAAAGCACCACGAACAGCTCTCCACCAACCGCATAATTAAACAGCATCAAGATACTGAATAAAGCACAGCCAGGTACCAACATGACCTTAGTATCTAATTTGGGCCAGAGCTGAAAGAATTTTCCCCTTCAACCCAGAGGGACTTCCTTAGCAAGTAAACATCAGGGAAGATGCTAGCGTCCATGCCTCCAAGTCTTCTTTTTTCCCTTTCTTTAAAAGCACACATTTTAATAACTAAAAAAGAGGAAACTAGAAACTCAACATTTATTTCATGACATAAACTCCAACAGTGGTTTTTGCTTATTACCTGCGCAGATACTCCTACTTCCCGCTCAGCATGACTACTGTCATGGCGTTTGTAAGCCTAGACAGCGTTCAGAGAAGGAGAAGAGCTGGCGTAGCTTACAGTAGCTCTTTGTGAAGTGGATATGCACAAGGCAACACAGCTCAGTATCCTCCTACTGAAGTCTGAAACAAAAGTTTTATTCAAAGTAACATGTTCATAAGTGACCTTCTAAGAGGAGAAAAAGCAACATTTCTCAGGCCTGAAATATGTGAGTTTTGCAAAGCAGTGACAAAACTGGATGCAAAGTGCTGGGCCTTTGCATTCTTGAATTTGGGAGCCAGTAACGGGAATAACAGGAAGGAAGGTAGCGTTTCAACAATTTGATGAATCAGAAATTGATGTTTTCGCCCAGGAAGGAACAAAGAGGCAGCTTTCTAGATGCCAGGAAGAACACTCGCATAACCTCACAAGCCCTTTCTTTCAGCACTATTCAACAGGAGCCAGATATTTTAAATCTAATTGTGAGTTTCTCTTTTCAAGACACATGTTGCCACGCATGCATAGTTTGTCACGTGTAATTTTTCATAAAATTGTCAAGATCAAACGATGCAAGACACCTAGTAAACCACGTCTGGCTGCAGCAACAGCACGAAAGAAGGAACAAGCTTTGACCTGCAGGATCCTTGGACAAAGGTGTTGCAGCAGAGGCATCGCTGCTGTATGTCTTCACCCAGCACTCCTACTGCCAGTTCTGGACTCTTGCTCATTATTCACTGTTTGGTTTTTTTTTTGGAGAATCACTGTTATTGTGAAATAGGATGAGGTAACGCAAGGCAGAAATGTTACGGCAAGGACAATTGCCTACAAATATTCAGTACACGTACACTAAAAAAGACAAAGCAGAATTTCGGAACACTTTGAAAATCAATTCCTAGACAATTTGTGACTTACTAGTTACACTTAATGAGTTTTTCACCACACTCTGGTACTCTGTAGAGTATTTAGAGTTTTGGGTTTGGTGGTTGGTTTTTTTTGTTTGTTTGTTTTAAAATATGACCAACACAGAACACAGGAGATTCATTTGCAATTTTTTCCCAACTTGCCTTATTTTCTGTCTTTGAGACTGGCATAGACAAGTTTTCAATGGCTACGGCTAGTCAAAAAGACACAAGACAGCGTCAGCCAGCACATGTAAGAACAAGTTTACAATGTTAGCACAGCTTCACCTCTTATCATTTTCTGAACGCTGCCCCTATTAACGAGTGGAAAGAATCAGGATGATCAAAATCCCCTTGTCAGACACATGAAAAGGAACATTTCTCTCAAGCATTAAAGTACACATTTCTCATAGCACAAAAGCATTCAATAATGCTAAAGGTGTTATGGTGGGGCAATCAAACTGAGTCTTTTTATATTTTGAGAGAGAGGGAGTATTTGCTCTCATGCCTCATTTGTTGGGGTAGGCACTGAGATAGAAGATTTATCATGTGATAAACGGATGTTGTTGCCTACAGGACAATAAAGGGAAGCTTTTTGGAAGCAATCAGCTAGCACAGAGAGAAAGGTCCATTTATTAGGTTTCCAAGCAAAAGAAAAAAAAAAAAAAACAAACCCAAAACAAAAACCCAAAAACAACCCACCAACAAACCAAACACCTTTATTTCAGGAAATCCAGCTCAAGGGAATGTTTCATTTATATTTCTTTAAAGAACACAGGCAGTCTTGAGCAGCTGACAGCACAGTAATCTTCTCTCCCAACATTTTTGTGGTTTCCTTAATACTGATGCATTAGCCAGAGAGAATGAGGCTATTCCAAATGGAGTCCCAGCAGACTGTCTTATCTGAGAGACACCTGATCCTTCAGATGCACCCAGTCTTGAGGAAGATTTATTAGCATCAACTCCTCACTACAGACATGCTCTAATGAAAAATTTAGAGATACAAGTTACTTTGAGAAAGTGTAATTTGACTTCCTCTGTTTACTTTCCACCTCTAAAGAAAACCCATTTTAGCCCAATTACAAATCAAAGGTGCTCAATTGTTTCAGTACCACAATCTCATAGAGTACCAGATGAAAGCTTCAGATGACTTCCCTACGAAGAGGTTGTCTGAGTAGGCTTAAAGTATATTTACAATTCTTCATTTCCTGTAAACTATATTAAGGTTTCAACAACAGTAAAAGTTCCAATAACATGAGCTTATTCAAGCCCTCTGGAACCAAAATCCCGTGAGACTGCAAGCGGGTGCTTTCAGAACATAACTACACATCAGGTTTACTAACCTTACCATTGTTCTCCCCCCCAAATAGCAATTATTTTGTTAAATAACTCCCCTAAAGGCCCCATGATAACGTTTTCACTACTTCTGTTTCTGGAAATACATTTGCCAACAGAACACAGAAGAAATATTCACACATTTGAAGCAGCTTCTGTATTTTTCTGTCCCTCATCCTTCCATGTGTCTTGAAGGATGGGAGAACAAACATGAAAATACCCAACGACTGGACTAACTGCATGCATGTGCAGATGGTACAAGTGGATCCCTCAAAGTGCACAGTGCTCAGGCACAAGAGGAGGAAAGACTGTACCGAGATTTCAGTTGAAGTGGGCTATCATGGTCAAATGCAGTCATCTTAACCAGTACCTATAAGTTTGCCTTCCATTTTCTTACTGAGGTTGGTTTTGTTTTGCCCCCCCGCCCTTTTTTTTTTTTGATAAATTAAGTACATTATAAAAGCTGACAGGGCTAAAAATTTTGTTGAAATTATGTCATAAAACAAAAAACAGATGAGAAGGAATGTGCGAGGATAAAAGCATTCTGACATTTCTGAGAGCTTATTTTTGAACTACAGACTGTAAAAATTAATCAGCCCAAGCAGGTTGAAGCCATTACCTTTCTATTAAATGCTGTGTAAGAACTTGCCCCGTGGGTTTTCAAAACAACAGCTCAAATTTCTCCCCTTCAATTTTAAGCTTAACGTTTCACATTTTCAAAGGGCCCTCAACTTTGGCTGAAATCCATTCCTTTCTATTACTTAATTCCCTTGAATTTTCTGTAAAGTTTCGAAGAACCGCATCTCGGGGTACCCGGCACCGCCACAGCTGAAGAGTTTCAGACACGAGCACTTTCCCATGGCTGGTGCAAGGAAGCGGGAGCAGCAGTTAATCACTCTTGGGAAAGACCTGGCCCTGCTGAGTATCAGAAAGCACACGGCAAATGGATGGACTGGAAATGAAACAACTTTGTATATGGATTGATTTCACAGTTTGTTATCATAAACCATCATTTTCAATGAATAAAAGTAACCTAAATCTCTCCAATCTTTTAGCATTTCAAAGATAAAAATAAAAGGTGCCTGAAGAAAGAAACAAGGAAACATTAACACAAGCACACGTACATCTAATTTGCTTTACTGGGTTCTCTTGAGCCACTTACTCCCTTTAACACACGGCAGCGTTCCAGCCGACAGGCAAGAAGTGGCAGAAGTCCCCAAGGTGACTTTCACTGTTTTAGCGTGATAGGTATTTGGCTTCCAGAGAGATTATAAAGTTAAAATGAAGCATTATCTGCTACATCTTTTGTGCAGTGAACGTTATGTAGGGACTTAGTCAGTACTAAGAGAATAACAGTTTGGGGAAAATTTCTCAAAAGATATCTCATTTTGAAAAGGCAGATGTTCTCTATTTAAAATATGTCAAATATTAAATTCTACTTTGCCTTCTTCCTGCTTCACTGCTACAGGCATCTTCAAAGATGTGGGGAAAAGCATAGCAAAACTGTTAATGCTTCTGGATTAGGGTTGTTTACCTAATACACTATTGAAGAGAACAACCTCTATAAATTATGGTTTTGAAACAACGGGGTGGGGGGGATAAATAAAGGAACAGCAGCATACAGGAGCATTCCCTTTTACAGCTTTTGCTATGCTTCAGTTCAAAAGGAGGAATTTCAGAGGCATCACTCTCCAGCAAGCTCAAGATTATACAACTTAGCAAAAATAAACGACAATTATCTTTTAAAGATCCAAAAATACATACTAAATGGCATTAGGTTGACTAATCTGCACATAAGCTATCCAGCAAAGAAAGCACACATTTGGAAAACCCCTCTGGTCTCTTTGGCTCTTAAAAACCCACGGCCTGTGTTATTTACTCTGTCAGAGGAAGCATCTTGTGCTGCCACTTCCTTCGCAAGACAAATACGCTGGAGATTGAGACTGGCACTGTCCAGAAGAGCCTTCTAGTTACAGAGGTAATAAAAATAGGTTCTAAACCCTTCCTCAAAGAANTGCTGCTCCTTTACAAGGATAAGGAGTACCTGCACACTAAAAGCAAGGCCAGATTCATGGGGGGCGGGGGGATTGTTAGTTTGTTTGTTTGTTTTGTTTCTTTGTTTTTTCTTAGCATTTTTTCTTTTCCCTTCCCCCCCCTCTTCTCCCCCTGCCCTTTTTTTTTTAAAAAAAAACAACTCTGGGAGGGGACAGGCAGACACACGGAACAG
>VYZW01044322.1:96559-158752 GCA_013401315.1 Balaeniceps rex
GACACACGGAACAGCAGTTTCTGGGCTCAACAAAGATCCTGCTACTGCACACTGCATGCCCAGCAGACGTGTTTGCATCTCTCATCCCAGAGAAGTGCTTTCCTTCACCCTCCTCATCCGAGCAGCAAGGTCAGAATTCTGCCACTGCACAGAGGTACCAGAAACGTAATGGTTCTCTGTAAGGCTCTCGCAGATAGCAATATGACCTATAAAAGCACTATGATGATACCTATTAGAAGTGATAGTAAGTCAATGCCAATTAACTCCAGGACACTTAACTGATGCTACAAAACCCCAGTGACAACAGTTTTCATTTTCACATTCCCTACCAAAGCAAAAAGCAAGTTGAAGACCAATGTGATTAAAAAAATTTTAAAAAAATCTGACCTCAGATTCGTATCTAAGAGCTGTTAAATCTATGCCATATTATCACAGCAAGGAAAAGTCAAACCAAAACCATTTCAGAGACCACAACAACCCCAGCAAAGCCTCAGCACCTCTTCTGAGAGAGTCAGGGCTAAGCCAACCCCATCTGTGTTCTGACATTTTAGAATCACTTTTCTCAACAACTGGATTTTTTTTTTTTTTTTTTTTAATTTTTTTAAGAGTTGGTCTTTGTAGCAGTGAAATAATAGGGAACACCTCCAGATAGTATGTAAGTTGAAGTCAGTGAAATTATTTGAAACAACATAAATGCAGAGCAAGACAGCCATGCAGCCGCCCCCCAGCTCTGAACACACTTCCATGCCTGGAATGAGCTACAGTAACAGAAGAAAGCCTTGCTCTTGGAAATGGAACAGTAGCTCTAGGGCTGCTGTTTTTGCAATTTTTTTTTCCCATACAACGCCTGTTTTGGAGCTGCCACTGTCCTTTTCTGTGTGAAGATGGAAAAAATAGCAGGTACCCCACACATAGGAGAAAAATCGCACCTTTTATGCTATGACAAACATGCAGCTTTATCAGTGGCATGACTATTTCAGACAAACTATTTCATTCCATGTGGTCCCGTTATCTAGGGACCGCTGCGTGGCCTCTCCTCTATTTTTACAGCCGTAGCTATCATTTTATTCCCTTGCATAAGCTGCACTTATAGTCTCCTAAAACTATGCACTACTATTAGTGCATATAAAAAGGTGTCCATCACCACTGTAATTTTATCACCTCCTTCCTGTAAGTAACAGTTGTTGTTGCTGCTACTAGAAAGAAAACAGCATTTCTTTCAAGTAAGTCACAGATTAAATACATTAGATTATTTGAAGAGCTAATAAAAATTTGGGGTTTTTTGTTTGTCTGTTTTATTTTTATTTTAAGACTTTCATCTCCTTCCAACAACAAGAAAATAGGCCAGTTATATTTATCTTCTAACATTAAACCAGATACTCAGTTTATAGCAATGTGTGCAGGCCCACTGACCTCAGGAAATCAACGTTCATTTACTCCAACCTGAGGATCTGATGTCCTGAATAGATATCTTAGAGGACTGCAATTCTGGAATGCCAGTAAAAATAAACACCGATTTATGCAGTGACCTCTGTTCGGCTCCTTTTCTCACAGAAAGCAGTGGGACAGTCTCTTTTTCTTTTAATCAGTGCTTTTCAGAGGTTTTTAAAAAGGGAATCACCCCCTTAATCTTTCACACGACCAAAACCTAACAAAGATGTCAGCTCAACTTCCAAGACCCAAATGTCCCAGTGTATTAGTGTTCCAGTGGTACCCGAAAGCACGTAAGGCAGCTGTGAATATACAGCACCTTCTCAGCAGAGATTGCAAATTACCTTACACAAAGGAACAAGAAGACATCAGGAAAATTAGAACATATGCAACACCTGCAATCCAGCAGAACCTGAGGTACAGGTCGCTGGAGAACACACCCAGCTTTCCCCGCGCATCAGGAGTAAAATTCCCTTCACAAGACTGCTGCAGAATTTAAATGCCGTGGTTTTATTTGAATAGGATGTTTCTTCTTCTAAAGGACAGACACATAATCGCATATTGTTATCATGGATCATAACTAATTTGAGGACATACTTCCAAGCGCATTTTCCTCAGCTGCAAAAGTAATTTACTCCAAGCCCTAGCAACTCATCTAATTCTTGTATCAATGTATGTGTTTGCAGGGCAATGCTGTGAACTGTTTCAGTAAAATAAAGTGAATCTTTAAAGAATAAACAGCCTGGGAAGGGGTTCTAGTGTTTTTGTTTGGTTAACCTGGATGATTTCTACTGTTCAGTTCGCAGCTCCGTGAGCAGCTGTATCAGCACAGCTGATAGGGAGCAAACTAGACACCGAGGTGAAATTGCAAAAGCCCTGAACTCAGCTTTGCTGGCAAACAGAATGTTCAAAATCACCGAGGATCACAACAGCATGACTGCCATCACTCATGCTACTCCCTACTAGTTTTGTTTTGTGATTAGGTGGTATTTTACCGTTTTCCTCATTGGTTATTAACCTCTCACCTTGGTTTCAGTTCTCCTTGTGGTTCCATCTTCAGAAGTGACAATAGACACGTGGGAAGTGGGAGTGCCTGGGTCTTCCTCCACCGTAACTGTCTCTTCCACCATTTCTTGAGGCTCTTGCATCATTGCTATTGATGTCTGGTTACTGGGGCTTTGTTCCTAAAGAAGCAGGTAAAAAAAAAAAAAGAATTAACTTTTCACTTCTACCATCATGGTATAACTATTCTATTGATTTCAGCTTTCTCAACTGAAAAACACACCTTACCCAACAATTTGCAAGTAGGGATTCAGAGAAAGGAGTATTCACTGTCTCAAAAAAGCATGCTGCAACTATGCTGGTATGACTGGGCTCAGCTCAGCAAGTGGAAATCATGTGAAGCATCTGTCAAGGACTTCATATTTATAGGCAACCTACTACAGACTAACAGACCACTACCTTATATTTAAACCTGCTTTAAGCTTTCTCTTCAATGCCCAGCGTAGGAGGAGTGGAATTTTTGTCTGTAAAAACATTCATCCAGTTCCGCAGTGAACAGGACCATTGGCTTTCAGAGCAGTTAATCTTACACACCATTAAAAGTTTATTTCCATTTGATAAAATACACTCAGTTGCAGACTACAGAAGGCTATAAAACATCAAGACCTACTATTAAACTGACACCTTTCTCAAACCATCCAAAGCAATGATAATTAAAAAAAAAAAGATAGCTAGAGATTAATAGCTGAATAAAGTGAAATGCTACCCTTCCAACATCTTCCCTTCACTAAGTCTGTAAGATCTAACTGGCTATAAGCCTGTGTAAAATTTGTAACAGATAGCCAACATAAAGAAGCACTAAACAGAAAGAAAGTAGATCAAAGGCCGGTTCTTGCAGGGATACTGCCCAAAGAGAACGCTTCTGCTTCTCGCCAGCACCAACGCCTGAACTTTCCTTATCCTTACGCAATTGTGCGTCTCAGCACAGAAATGAGAGAAGCTCCCCTTTGGCAGATAGATGTATTTCAGAAGTTTCACAGCAAGTGGCCAATAAAGAACTGGCATATGTACTGAGAAGTAAGACTTTTCCCCAGCATTACGAATCCTAACTACGTCAAATGAAATGACAGACTGTTCGTTTCGTCGTAAGCCCTGAAGGTATCGGGCTACACAGGCCTCAAAGCCAAAGCAGGGCTTCTGTTTGCACATCTTGTCAAACAGGCACACAAAGAACATCCTTTATTAAGAAACACACACACAAATATACACACATGGACACACTTTTTTTCATATTAAGGGAAAAAAAAAAAGCAAAGGAATGGCACAGAGCCCTAAATTGCAAAGTGAACACACTTTCTCTAAAGAAAACACCATGGGCAAATTGAGTATAACTTTTCATGTCACAGGAAAACAAAATGACTGGGCTGAAACTGTTGCCATGCAGGTGCTGAGTCTAATTACATAAAGGTTTAAATATTCTCCACCTGTGAGCAGCTTCATCACCAGGGAACTACGCCATTTTATCTTGTAACATTTTATTTAGAAAAATTGCATTTCATCCCAACGATGAACTTTGGATTGCCCCTTTTGCTGTGCCATGTTCTGTGCAAGCCCTGAAGGACAGTATCCTTCCGAGCGACCTCATGATGCTGAGCAGGAGCAGGGTACCGAGGTCTCATCCAGCTCCACAGGGAAAAGTGTCATTTAATCCTCACGTGATCTATACTTTCCTTTGAAACAAGCCAAGATGCCCCTGTTCAGTTTCCTGTATTTACAGCTGTATTCTGACATTCTGGAACTTGGACTTCAGTAAGGAAGCCGCTTTCATTTTCAGGTAAGTGCTATTATTAACCAAGACAATATTAACAACAGCCTCAGGCAATCATCTAGGTCAAAATGCAATGTGGACAGCCTTCTGTGATAAAACATGCTGGACCGCCAGAGGTGATATAAGCAGGCGCTACTTCCATTTCTATTGAAACCACAGAATAACTCAGGCTACAGAATCAATCGACGAGAACAAGGCTTATGAAATCCTAAAGAAAATCGCTCCTTCCAGTCTCCAGTACTTAAGCATTATGGCCAATAACTTAGGATACACACTGAATCCTTTATGGTAGGGTTCAGATGTCAGATTGTGTCTTCTACCCACAGCTTCAGAAGGGAAACTAGCTCCTGGGACAAATATGTAATCCCTTCACATTCTTCTTGAAGATACTATATTCTAACTGGAACTCCCTTTTCCCCACCCCACAGTAAAGCTTCCCTCTGAACAGAAGAATTTACACAACACTGCAATACAGCAAAGACTCAGAACTTCTATTCATCTTCATGTAACCCTAGCCTTGCCAACAGCAAAGAAACCAGTTACATATTAGAGATGTTTTTCCATTACACCTTGTCCCTGTAAACCTCTTCATCATTTCCAAGGCATCGAATGCCAAAACTGCTTCAAGGTGGGACCTTCTCGCTCCTCTCACATACGCATGTACATATACACATCTCATCCATCATCCTCATTTCTAGCTGCATCATGAGGTAACTGCATGAATCTATACCTCTTCGTTTCCCTCTAGATTCTTCAGAGGCAAACTCTGCTTTGTGATAATAAACCTGAGGAGATGGAAGGTAAAAAGAAATATTTTGCTCTTTGAGCTTTTGCAAAACTTTTTCTTTATGAAAAAAAATAAAGTCTCCCTTTGTATTCAGACTGCCTGTGGGCAAAGGAAACCTTTAAAGCTGGGCACTTAAACATGAGCAAATTGCAAACTAGAGCATATTGACTTTAAATGAGCACTGAGCTAGTTTTTATCCTCTGGCTGCTTCCAAAATGAAGATTCAGGGAGATATGGTACAGACCTGCATTCCTACAAGAGAAAACTACTGCTAGCAAGAGACTGTCCTAAGCAACAGAAAGAATAAAAGCTTGCAAAGTTCAAGGTAGATATCCCAACACAGACAACTAACCAGACTGCATCTTCTTGTGTCTTCCTTATGTGAGCTACTGAGGAATGCAGTGAGCAAAGAGGACAGCACATCATCCAGCTTACTCCCCACATTAGCTGAAGGAGGTGGTTCTTTGATCTCCCAAACCAGTACTTTCTCCACATTGCCAACTCGGGAGTTCTCACGAGCTAACATTAACGTAGAAAAGATGCAAAGATTTTGTTATCTGTTTTTAGTTCCCTTCATTAAGGATTTTAGGTCATCACAAGTTGCAGAAACTGGGACACGTTACCCCTTTCAACCACCTTCCTCTGTGCTCAACTTCTAAGTCAGTATTTAGAACGCTCTTTTGCTAAATACATCTCAGCATCTCGCATTCCAAACATTAGGCAGGTAAGCCTAATTATCCAAAGTAAAATGCAACTTGGCAGATAGAGCTGGAACATGACACCCCTAATGAATAATCCTACCAGTAGCTCCCTGCCTGCTAGAGGTAGGTAATTCCAGTTTAGAACAACACACACTCATTTGTTTACCTCGCTGGGGGCTTTCAAAGCAAAAGCAACCAGACGATTCCTGTTTTCCTATCACAATGGCCAAGACCTTGTGGTCCTTCCCCTACCGTCAAACCAGAGGGTGTTCCCCAGCACAAGAGGGATCTGCCATGCCACAGCAGCCACTGTCACCAGCTGAGCATCTGGGAAGACCAAATCTAAAGAGAGCTTCTTTCCCGTCCTCTTCAATGGGAAACCGTCAGGATCCTTGACAGTTCCTGCAGCTTGGCTCCCTCCTCCTCCAGGGACCCTCCCTTTGAAACACTCGAGGCACAATAGCCAAACTACAGAAACCATGTCACAGGGAGTGTCAAGGGCCAGCAGCTCCCTGAGGGACGTGGCGCCGAGGGGGATCCTTTGGATGGCTGGGCAGGGGCCTCGCTGGCTGGGGCCCACTTCCGTGGCACCTGAGCAAGACAAGCAGCACAGACCCAAGATGGCAGCCAGGTCCAACCAAGAGACGATACCACGGTGATGAGAGAGGCTCAATGTCAACCTGGGAAGCAAATCTGCAGGTCAGGGTTAGGATCAGGTCCAGAGATAGCCAGGCAGGTCCACAGTGACAAGGCAGGTCTGAGGTCAGGCTGGGAAGTCAGTCTGCAGGTCAGGGTCTGGATCAATGGGGTCCACGGCCAGGCACAGGCATGGCTGTAGCTCAGCTGGAGACCAGTACTCCTCTAGCATAGCCCAAGCATGGGCTGAGCTTAAATAAATACAGCTCCCAGGTCTCTGGGTGGAAGCCCCACGTGAAGCTGGCCAGGGCCACTAAGGTCTGCCAGTGCCCTCAGGGCCCTGAGGGATCCCACAGCCCCTCTAAAATGGCAGCAGGATTTCTCTTGCAATAAACACACGTGTATCAAGGTGATATCCCACCCCAAATTGCTAAGCATTACCCAAGAGGTCCCTTTCAAATAATCATCTTTGGCTGCTTCCAAGAAGATTACAAAACAACACCAAGTTATGAGAACAGATTCCAACCCAGTTATTGCACATGGCGTCAGTAGTCGTGGCTTTTCTCCCTGCTTTTTTGAGTACCAAATGAATCCCATCCTGTTGATCTGTACTTGCATCTCTAGCATGCTTTAAAAAAAAGCCAAGCTATTTAAAAAGCAAAACAACAATCAATTTATCCCCAGCCTGTAAAAGTTAAGTGCAGATAAGACAGCTAAAGACCTTGTAAAATAAGCAAGAATCATGAAATAACAGTAATTCTTGTTTTGTTAAAAAACAGAGTGATTTACCATTTAGAGCGCATATCTCCTAGGGCTTATTTTGCATTAGAATACTATAGCTTCTATAATCATCACCATTTCAATTCCTAGGGTTATATTTCCATCTAAGCAGCTATTTTATACCTTTTTTAATAAAAGAATAACCTCCCCCAGGAGGATCAGACATCCTACTTTAAAACAGTAAACAAAGTTCTTTATTCTCTGCCTATGAAACAATTTAAAACAGTCTGGAAATAATATAAAATTGCAGGAGATTATTACTTCCACTAAAACAGTCCTTCTTCAAAAACACTGAAAACATGTACATGGAATCATCGTTCTCCCAGAGACACCCTTTGTTCAGGAGATTGCAACGCAGGCTATTCAGGCTACTGCTTACTCCAGGCTACTGTCAGATACCAAATTTGAGGGTTTTTGCAAAGCACAAAGGCTGGATATTCTACACCAGTGGACATGTCCTCAGTCGACCCTGGCACAGACAAAGCTCAAGTGTATCAGCTCCTGTGAAACACATTACAAGTCTGGGCATAATTAATGGCATTGGACAACAATGCTAATTGAATTAAATGTGGATTCTCTCTCCTCCTACTACTCTTTGTTTAAATTGCTTATTACAGCTTCAATCTCTGCGAAGCATGAGATTACTTATAAGTGCAAGCAGGCAAACATCGGTTTTGTCAGAGTCAAGTCTCACACTGACATTCTGCCCCACTGGTCTCCTTCCAACTTAGGTCTGCCCTTCCAGCTCAGCCACGTCCTCGAGCTTGTTATTTGCTGAAGGCATGCGGAGGAGAAAGGAAGATAAAAAAGGCAAGTCTGCAGGAACACATCAATCCAACAAGTCTACCTTGCAACGTGCATCAGATTGGTATCCCAATGGGACATCAAAGAGGAAGAAAATGACTGGTGGAGTTTGCTGAACTTGGTGTATTTGTGGCAGATCTTTCTCCAATAAAAGATTCAGCTCCCCGGCAGCTGAAGGCTCTCAAATCTGATTACCGTCACATTCTCCTGCCTTGTCAGAGCTCCCTTTCTTTCACCACAGCCTGAAGATCCCTGCTGTGCTCTCTGCCCTGGATTTGTCCGGAGAGCTTCTTGTGCACCTCAGCAGCGCAACAGCTGGAATCCAAACTAAGCAGCACATGCTCATCACCGAGCCTGATACCACCTGAGAGGCAGCTGCAGAGGAGACTGCCTTACCCTTTTTTAGGTCGTGCTGCAGGAACAGAGAAACAGGTAAGCTCTCCCATACTGCAGTGCTTGCACTACTGTGAGGCAGGGCACCTTCTGGAAGAACATGGAGGCCTTATGTTCGAGGACTGCTGCGTGCTGCACCCCTCCGGTTCAAAAATCGCAGCAAGGTCCAGGTCTTCAGCACGAAGCACAGATGCTCAGTCACACCTATCCAGACTCTTCCCAATCAGGCAAAACACTGCCGCAATGACGACACATTATGCAGGCAAAATGGCACTGGAACAACGAAAAGCACACGGACTAGCCCGTACTGAAACCCAGGCAGTGTGTAACACTGGAAAGAGAGTTTGCAAGATAGACAATGATTTTGAGATGGGAATACATAAATATCTACTTGGCTGCAAATAAACTGATCTCCACTTAGTAAGCCTACTTCTCTGGTTAAATGTCATGTGAAACAAAATGTGGTTTTTTTATATATATATACACATTAAAAAAACCCATATGTATGTATATATACAATGGATTCGGCTCACTTCGATGTGAACCCAAACACGCTAACCTACGACAAGCTTCAGGCTCTCCGTTAGAGCTCTCACACAAGCCCTACCCTAAGGCTGGTCAGTTCAGAACATACGGAAAATGTTAGCCCTAAATGGAAGCAGGCTGTCCTGGCATGGGGCACCAGAATGAACTCAGCCACACACCACAATGCGCTGACTGTTTCCTGAACGCTTACACGCTTCCTTTGTCCTTTAGAAACACACACGACAAGCGACTAACAAATAACGCCAAGAGCTTTTAAAGCACCAAGGTTAAAAAGGAACATTTTCAGCAACTGAAAAAACCCCTCAACTACTGAAGTTTTGAAAAGCACAAAGAGCAGCTTTTTTTGCAAGCAGGCATGGTAATTCACCATCTGAAGGCATCACACCTTTCAGGGGAAGCAAGAGGCGGAGGTGAAGGAGAAGGAATCAAAACCCAGACAAGGCCTGTAGTAGTAATATTCATCCCTGAAGTACTGCAAGACACACTGGGGTTCTGTTCAGCCACGCGGTAACTGCCCATCAACAGGGAAATCTACAGTGCTTGCCCAACGGTCAACAAAGAGGGCTTTTATGCTACTTTAAACAATCTGAAGTGTCTCAGTTAATGGAAGACCGGGCAATTGGCCCTCAACTATTTCTAATTGACTGGAATGATGGATGAAGCTAAAGGGAAAGCTGACCCACTGAACTTTTCCATACAAAGCTAGAAAACTGAAGGAGATTGTAAACAGTTTATAAGGACGAGAAGTGGGAGAGGCAGAATCCCAGAGGCTTTGCTCCTCTCAACCTGCTGTTGTTTCAGGCGAAGAAAAACAAAGAGCTTCAACTCAGAGCAACAAACAACAAAAAAATACAGGGGAAGGCCTAAACAAATAGGGTATTTTTCCCATGCTCTCCTCCCCTTTCTCCAGCAGCTACTTAGCTCTGCCATGCAAGCTGGTCCTTTGAATCAGAAAGGGCAATTTGTCACTTTGACAAGCAAGACTCTCAGGGCTCTGTATTGCCTTGCCCTGCTTTTCAGATTGACCGGGTGTTAACCAAAGATGTCAAGACATTACATCTCAGTCAACTTCAACAGATGTGATAATATATACTTAAAACTTAGGTGTTAATCAGTCCCACTACACTAAAGGTAATGCTCAGCAAGTCACACATGCCCACAGATTTTCAGAACAAAACAATCACTAGTAGCTTTTGTGCTGCAAAAGGGCAATACTGCTGCAGTGTGATAGAGCAGTCTGCTGACCGAAACGGCTCCTCGGAGGGAAGAGCGAGGACACGCATCTTCCAGGTAGGTAAATGGATGCATAATAGGTTCAAGTTCACAGCACCTGTCTTCAGGCAGCTCAGCAAGGTATCTAAATGCACAATAACTTAATTCTTCTCCTTTTGTCAAAAAGAATAATAGGAGCTTCAGAGCACAGTTCAGATCTTGCACAGACTAAATCACCTCCTTGGACACATCCAGCTCTTGCCACCGATTCTGCGGGGAAGTGGCATCAAGCACTTCAAGAAAGCATTAAAGCTGGGGGATGAATCCAGGCCTCAGAGTCCCGATGTAAGAAGCCTGTGGTAGAACCCAGAACTGGACGAGGGTATCACAATTCATCATTCAGTCCCTTAGTCACAAGCCCTTTTTCTCCCCCAGTGGTTCAGCAAGATCAAGTAGTAAAACAGAAGCATAAGCCATTATTTTTAATATGACAATGAGAGAGGCAAAAAAAAAAAGAAAGAACACCTGGCACACACAGTGTTAGGGTAGCCCCGTTTCTCTGAGCTGTCAACAGCATGGCTAGCATTTATCTGGAAAGTTTGCCCACTAGGAAGCCATATGAAATGAGAAGAAATGAAAATGAAATGAGAAATGACTGTTTCTCACCAAGATTTGTACAGAGTTCACTGTGATTTGCCAAACTACCTCCCAAAGACAAACACAATGCAAATCTGCATGCCTGATCTTTGACCAAACCCAGAACAGATCCAACTTGCCTCCTCTCTGGAGTCTTTCAGATGAACTAACCAAGGCTAAATTAGGGAGATTTTTAGTGGGATTAGGTTACATCACGAATTACAATTTTCCAGCAAGCTTTTTCCTTTATCTCCACCTGCTGCCTCTACAATGCTGGCATCAAGGGTGGTGTGGGATGACTCATTTGTACATTCCTTTCTGCAAGACAGGCATTCAGCTTTCATTTCTTCTTGGCCCCACAGAGTTTAGGTCACAAATTACACCGATGCATGTATTACTAGATATCAAGTCCACAAACTTACATGCACATAGCAGTCAGAAGTACAAGCTAGGTCCTTCATCTAAAACAAAAAAAAGAACTGTCAGTTTGGCAGAGTACAACAGCAAGTTTCTTTATACAGTTCGTGTGTCCCAGACTCTACCCCAGCCACCTCAACACATCACTACTGCGTTAAACCAAGATCTGCCAGACCCAGCCTGTCAGTCCTAGGCTAACACACGCAAGCCTGCTTGCACTGCTGCGAAGCTACCTTAGAGAACTGCTTTTTAACTTCAATGCAGATGTAAACCATCCCTGCATTCTCTGAATTACGACCAACACCGGAACGTTATTTGGGCGTCCTAGCAGCCATATCAGATCAGTGTTAAATTTAACTAATCTCCTCACCCACCCACCATCTTGCCTGTAGATCTGAACTACGCAACAAAAATGCTTCTTGTGGCAAAACGCACCGCCACGACACAAAAAGCAAAAAAAAAAAAAAAAAAAAAAAAAAAAAAGGCTTTTACAATCTTGAGGGAGACAGAACAAATGGATCACTGATGAATTTTTAAGGCTGCATTCCAAGAAAGCCGTTTCTTAAATAATTTATTTCTCATTCTAGGGAATACAAAGTGATTAACAATAAATCTAATCACCCGTCTCATAAGGAATGCGCTTGGCAATGTCTCCCACTATTAAGCACCAAAGCAGGTTTGCTTGGCACCAAGACAGGAGGACTGCTTCAGTCCAAACAGCTCCCCAAGAGATTACCCACGTCAAATCACATTCTACTTCTTCCCTCTGCATCTCGCCCCCTTTGCTCCCAGCCCCGCACCAAAAGCCACCGTCTAAACCACACAGCAGGAAACGTGTGAACGGCCTCTGTCGGAGGCCTGGCTCTCAGCACTGTGTAATCCCAGAGAGCAAAAATGAGGCAGCAGGAAAGAAACTGTGCGGGAGGTCTCTGGACAACGACGAGTCCCTTTGAACACCAAAAGACACAAACAAGCCAACAAAGCCAGAGGCCGCTCCATCTGCTGTAAATCTTCCAAATGGAAGGGATTCCAGCAGAAAGACAATTTTCCCAAGTGCGATGCAGCTACTGTGCTATTTCAACTGCCCAAGAGAGTTCACCAATGGCTTTTTTTTCCCCAGTAGTCCATTTACTTTACACATTCTCTGTGTACTTCGTAAGACTGAGCTTACAACTGCTATTTCTACGCGGACAGACCTCACACAGACTAGAAAGACAGCAGGTTGACTTGCTAAGCCAGTGTTAAACTAGCAATAAACAGTAGAAACAGAAGGGAAGGGAAAAAAAAAAGACAAAAGAGAGCACTTGGATATTAGGGAAAATGCTGAGTAAGAACATTTCATCATGTCTGTTTGGCATCCGCACGGTCACTACTAGGAGAACCTGTTCAGCTCTCCTACCCACAGCTGGGGAAGGATGCGGATACACTGCAGTGGGCTCAGAGCACAGCTAACAGAACAGCCAAAGAGAAGGATCAGAAAGGTCTCTCAACCTGCCCTAAGCAAGCTATTCACCTCAAAGAGAAGGTCAAGGGGTGATCTGATCACCGTTCAAGCGCCCAAAGGTGTAATGGAAAGTTGATGGAGAGCCCTTCAGTCTCAGTGATAAAGGTTTAACTAGTCCCAGTGTCAGGAAGCTGAGGGCTGACAAGATACACACGTCTTGTTTTCATTTTTAGACAGCAAGTATGAGTGGTGCAAGTAATAAAAATGTACATGCCAAAATTTTCCTAACCACTTAATAGGCTGGACCTATTTATTTTTAAGAAACATGTTGCTATTTAATCAGAAACCTGATAACGGAGAGGTGCTCACGTGCATGCACACAAGTACTCCTAACTTGACCGCTACATCACGCTGAAGATTTTTCAGTCTAAGAACAACTTATTTAAAGCTTGTGAAGGACTCCCCCCAGCTTGCCCCCAGCAAATTATACTTAAATGCAATAAAGATATTTTTGTCAGCCGGCGAAGGGGCTAATAACCATTCAGCAATGGTTTTGGCTTAAGTTTTGGTTTTGGCTTCTCCTCCCACCAGTGAGCCATGGTGAATCCCCTTCTCAGCTGGGCCAGCAGCAAGGCCAAGCTGCAAACCAGAGCATTGTGTCAACTGAGAAACCACCACCACCAAGGAACAACTGTCTGTCCCATCCCCTTTGCTATATACAGCACAGCTCCCAAAACCTGCTGTGCCAGCATGACTGAGATGGCTGCATAATAGTGGGAACAGTGACTGAAGGGGAAAAAAGAAGAGATGAGGACCATTTATTCAGGCACCGTCACCTGGAAAATTCATGGGAAACCACTGGGTCCATTCAGCGTATAACGCTAAATATCAACAGTCAGGCAATTTAGCAAGGACTGCTGTTACTGCATGATGAGCATGAATCTCAGACACGAAAAGTCATTTAAACTAAGGTGGAAGTCACTTGCCCAGAGGTAAATATCTTCAGTAGTAAAGTAAAATAGCTCTCAATTTCTTAAACGTGTTTGGCTTTTTTTCATTTTACATCAGCGCAGGCTAAGTGTTCCACATGCTTGCTGGAAATATGCATCTTTCTGTGACCACTCCTACTGGCACTGTGTATACAGTCAGCACTTCTGGATTAAAGTATTTGAATTGTAAAATCCAATCACATTTGCTAACCGCCCAATTATTTACATAGTGTCTTTTTTATTATTATTTCTGATGAGCTTTTGTTTGGCACTTCACAATGGAATTCAAATACGATAAAGATTAAGACGAGATGTAGCCCTAGAGCCAGCAGTCTAAGTCACTTTCAAAGAGGTTCTCGGAGGGCTTTTCAGAGAGCCATTTCTCAATTAAACAGACACAGATAACAACAAGAGATCATACAGGATGAAATTAAGGACTTGCTATTAATGAGCATCAGTCAGAAAACTAGATTCATGCTCTGAATGCTGTTCTTCCCTACAGCTGGCAAGGCAAGCTGCAAGATTGCTGTTTCAACCCAGGGATAGGACAGCTGTGTTTCACTCCCACTCCTTCTTGTTGCTTTATGCCAGGAAAGGGAATCTTTAATTTTTCCAGAGGAACTCTGCCAAGCTGAGGCTGCAAACAGATACAGTGTGTTAGTAAACTTCTAGCCAGCTTGCTCATACCCCGGCCAGAACTCTTCAAAGCGCCTTATTCCCCACGTACACGCTGGCAGCAGTGACTACCTTGCTTTCATGCAAGCCAGCCTCCTGTGTTAGTCTCCCTTTGTTATTCAGGACCGTACAGGATACGCCAGTTTCATCTGTTCTGGCAGAATATGTTGCAGGCAGGTACCCAGCCTTACCTTCTCTCCTTTTTATAAAAGGAACTGCTTCCACGAGACCCAGCTCCACTACTAGAATTTTGGCAGAAGTAAATGGGTTCTTACAGTGAAACTCCCGTAAGCGCATTAGAGGAACGAAGTTCTCCATAAAGCACTAGCAGTCCTTGTATCATCTATACACGCAGCTGTCTTCCTCCGAGTTCAAATGAAGTTGTTTTATTTTTCTTCCAACTCTTCACGAAGAACCAAAGAACAAACAGCCAGCCATCCCACCCTGTTTTTTGAACAGTTGGACAGACTCAATCAGTACAAGTTTAGCAGCAGCAAGCCCACCGCCAGCGATGAACACCCTGCCACAAACGCTGTTCCTGCCCCCAGGACTCACCCCGAGCACAGAACTGGAAACGTCCTCAGAAATACACACTAGCAGGGTTCACTCTCCTTTGGTTGTCAGCTTTTGGGTTTACCCTGTTTCTAAGAGGAGAACGGTGCCTTTTAATACCTCCCCAGAGACCCCAGCAGCACAAAAGTATCTCCAGAAAGGTGCTGCTGAACCCGTGAGTCAGGTTTGCTGATCTGGACTAGCCCATCATTCATGACGACATTCTTAACAAATGAAGATGTCCTCAACAACACTGACAAATCCAGAATATTCCACAGCTCGACTTGTTAAATCAGGGAGTACAATAGTTATCAATAGATAAAACATAAGCATGGAAGAGAGTAAGCTTGGCAGAAAGGAGATGCAAAAGCAACGCTGGGAGCCAGAAGCACACCAAGAAAAGATGGGCAGAGGAGAAAAGCAGCATTACAAAATGCACAAGGCCTACCCAGGGAGGGGAAAAACAAAACAATAAAGCATGGCTGGGAAAGGGGAGGGGGAGAACAGGAAAAAAATGAGAAAAGCCAGAATCCATAAATGGGAAGAGTAAGTGTCACGTGAAAGCCAAATCAGTGGCTTTCATATGAAAAAAAAGTGGTAGGAGAAGGGGAGGAGGGAGGAAGTACGAGAGAAATATTTCGGTCTTTAATGTCATCATGTTAACACTCCTTTAGCTCACCGTATAAATCTTTTGATGAATAGTAGCTCTCCCCACACACGGCAGCGTATTAAGATTCTTTTTTAAGGCTTTCCAAACAACACGATGTCATTCTTTGGCTTTTTATGTGGTTCGCCTAGGCTATGTTTTTGTTGCTAAGCTCTCATTAGGCATGTATCTTGTCCTGGTACTTACTGACAGGGAAGAGATTATAAAACACAAGAAACCTGAACACAAGCCCAGCATTCGACTTTACCCAAGCGAACGCTCACAAGCAGCAGTGCGACGCCTTGCTTTTGACTCCCTGATGCTTCTACACACACTCAGGATGAACCCATGGTGCCTGGACTGTTCCGTATCGGCGTGCGAGCAGCACGTCTAGGAAAGGACAGACAGGGCCTTTCCGAGACCCTCCCAGAGAGCACAGCTCCAGCCACACCGCGGCCCATCTCCCACACCGAACGCCCACGTGTCAGCCACACCATTTTCAGCCCCCCAGCCCGCTGGCACGAGCTCGGCGTCGGGGAGGAGCACTGCCCTCAGCCACCAACACCGGGGACATGCAGGAACCACACAACACAGCGACGGAGCCAAATTATTAAATCTTGCTTACAAGGGATAGCAGTTAGCATGTTGGGAAGAGCGAACGCAACAATCTAGCTGCCTGGGTGGAAGACAAAGATATCCATCCTGAACGCAAATTCTGTCAAACACCAACGAACGCTTCACACACCACAGGCGGAAAACTACCCTGATTCTACACTTAATTCAATTATCCATGCCAGCTGTGACCAAACACATCCGTATTTACAGCTTCCCACCATTCATCAGTTCACACGTGCAGAAATTAAATCAACTTCTTAATAAGGAATCATCAGCAACTCCAATCACAGGGAAAAAAAAAAAAACACACAGAAAAATATTTTTGCCAAGAAGATTAAACTGAGTACAGCTCCATTTAGAAAATTAAAGGAAACCTAAGGATAACCGTATCATTCACTTAAAAGCCACCCAACGTATCATAGCAGGCTCTTCGTACACATCTAAAATGTGTTTGGAAACCCAGAAAATGTACCGGATAACATGCTCTGTATACCCTCAGCAGTAGACGTTACAGCTATTCTTAATCCTAGCTTTGTAAACCTTGTAGACATAATTCATTGTGCTTTTGGATCCATAATATTTTGCAAAGCACTGCAGTTTGCTGGCTTATAAACACGTCCCGCCAGCTCACTGGGTAGAAAGATTTCTGCTGACTTCATGTATCATTTCAGTTGCACTCGTCAGGGATTAATAATTTTCCCTGCTAAGGATATAGGCTGCAAGGACTAAGTAGAAAAGGTTATGCATGTGTCTGAAAAAGACTGGTGACATTTTGATAGGTGATATTTGACTATACCAATAAAGACATTAAATATAAATTGTACTAATGAAAACAGGGTCCTTCATTAAAAAGTGAAAAGCACATAAACAACCCAGAAGTGACGGAATACTGCACAGCACTGCTTAGAGCATTGAATCATGTTCTGAAACAAACAAATGATTTCTTACTTGCTATTCACTATTTATAGGTGTATTCAGAGACTTTTTCCTTGAGAAAGGGAAACAGGGCATGCGGCAGCTGTTCTATCATACTAATTTATACATGACCACAGATATTCAAACATTAATAAAAGATGCTTTATTCTCAACTAATTACTTTCAAAAATCTCAAACCTTGTGACAACCTGCTGAAGTCAGTCCTCCTCTAACCCAGATACCTGCTGCTCTTCAGAAGATGAGACATTTCAGCTCGGAGCTCTCTACTTTCTCTGACCCATCGTGAGCAGCTGTGGTTGTGTCGAAGTGGCACAACTTCAGAAGGGATGGTGGGGAAGGCACAATAAAAGACCTCTTCATACAGCATCTGTGTCCAGCCCTACTGCTCCCACTCGTTCTGCCAGTCATTTACAATACAGAAAACAGTCAGATTCACAATTAGTTTTATCTGCAGGAGAAGGTCAAGTTGTCCTGTACTAACGATGTTTTGAAAATCCCCAAAGAAAAGCTGACGGCGAAAGCCATATGAATACATACAGCGAACGAGCACTGAAGAGGCACTTCACTATTTCTTCCATGAAGTTCAATCAGGATATTTAAATTCCAAATCTTTTAGAAATTTTACTGCTTTTTAAAAGACATAATTGATAAAATTGCTTTGTCATCATAAATGTATTTTATACCCGTAACTTCTCCAAGAGGAAGCGAGATCATCAGATAAGCCTCTGTATGCTTTGCGGACCTTTATGAAGAAATTTCTCCTCTTTTTCACATAGTTGCACGCATACCACAAGAAATAAGACCATTTTTTAATGGAGAGTATTTCATGTAATGAGAAGAACCCGAGAAACCATAAAGGGAGACTAACTTAAGCACTTCTGGTTCAGTCCTCTACCAGTAAGGTCACATCTCAGCACACTGCCAATTCTGAAGCACTGCCGTATTTTGCACTGAAGGTGATTTTCCATCATAGGATATTTGCATTCCAATAATAGGTTTCTATCTTTATACTCAGCAGGAAACAAGCAAATATCAATACAAATCCACATAATTAGTCTAATGGAATTTTACACAGTTAAAAAAAAAACTTCAGAACAAATCACTGAGCAAATGGCTTCAAGAACATTACCTTCACACCTGCAGCAACACCACAGCAGCAGAAATCATCAGTGAAATCCATTGCTTATAGCATTAAGCAGCATTTTGCAGTTTCAGCAGTCAAGCAAGTTCAAATGGTCAGTAGCAAATAGCTTTTGTAAACCATTTAGATCTTGTTACTACTGAAAAAGTTTCACAAGAGAACTAACTCGTCAGGACCAGGTGGAGAGATTTTAAGATCTTCACCGTCAATCACCATACTACAAGACAAGCATTAGTTTACTAGTCTCTCTCTCGGAGCTATATGATCTTGATGACAGACCAATGAACTTTCTAAAAGATGATAAATTAAATGGAGGCTTGTAATTCAGCCGAATTGCCCTGCAGTGTCTATTAACTATTCAGTCTACAACGCTCAAGCCAGCGCAGTACCACGTACAGAGGCAAAGCAAGCTGTTTCCCATCGCGAGGAAGGCATGACAACACACTACCCATTCACGCAGCAGCTCTTTTTCGCAAGTGTATGTATATGCTTCAATACATAAAATAGCTATATTCAGAGCTGATAATTCCACGTGCACACCACCGATGAAGTGTGCTTCTCAAAACAAAGACCACACGCTACTGGGAGCTGGCCAGCCTCAGCGCAGCAGTCCACAGGGCAATGGTGAAAACCGGCATGTGTTGACATCAGTTGTACGTGGGAACACTGGTGGCTGAGAGACAGCGTAAGCGTTAAGGGCAGTCTGCTTTTCTAAAAGCCTGGCAGCAGTAGTCTAGAGGAGGCAGTCCCCAGCCTATCAAGAGGAATAACAAGTGACAATTCAGGAAAGCATGTGCACTATCCGCTCATGCATGCATGCAATCTTGGGCCAAACAGCGGATGTGCTAAAAGGTTTTCCCCAGAGGAAAAGTGTTTATTAATTAATAAAATCTACTGAATTAATTGATTCCCCATATGCTCTGCTGTGCTTCTAAGACTGCAGTCCTATCGATATTACTGAAAGGCATCAGGTGTGGTGACAACCCGGGAAGTTCATCAGGACACTTCCGTCAATCCAAAAAACTAAATTTACGTTTTTCTTTTTACCAAATTCAAACTGTGTCCCCCTATGTAGAAGTCATGGAAAATGCATTTAAAATCTCTGACCCATAATCACAAAAAAAAAAAAGTGCCAACACGTGCTCTTACTTCAGACACAAGTGTGGCATACAGCAGAAAAACAGAAGGCAGATGCTGATCTGCAGCCACGGGCTCGTCTACTGGCCCATCACCTGCAGTAGCCCGGGTGTTCCTTTCACACAACTACTGTCACACTCCTTACACCAATCTGTTCCCAGTAGCTGGTGCCACTACTACCAAACTAATCTTTACACCCGCCATATCCTCTCCTCCTACTCCCTTTCCTCAGTGCAGCAGAGGTATTTCTGGATTCTGACTACACCTGGCACAAGTCTGTACAGTGACATCATTTTTCCAACGTCAGCAATCTCATTGAGAGACTTTATTCATCACCCTTCAGTGTCAGCTGGCAGGGTCCCTGACTCCGGTCATTCCTGGTACAGCAGTCATCCTTCACCAGCCTGTCTGCGTAAGCTCGGGCTGTAGTAGCAGAGGAGGGAGAGCAGTCCTACAACCACCCTCTTGCAAACCCGCGCTAGCACAGGTTGTACATTCTCATCCATAAGGACAAATTACTCACCAAGACGTTCCTCCTCCACGGCGATGCCACCTCTCCCAAAACCCCTGGAGGCACCTACACGGTGCACAGGCCAGCAAAACCCCTCGTCAGGTTAAGGGGGGACAAGCACCCATTACGGCATGCTCTCATGCTCTCGAGCAGATTCAAAGGCCTTTGATGTTTATTTAGTCCTGGTCTCCAATTTCAGCATTCCCTCACGTATGCAATACCCACTTAGTCCAATTCAGAGACTTGAACACCAACAACCATCATTACCACACCCCGTGGCAAACTCAGACTGCAGCAACAGCATCCGTGACGCAGACGAAGCTAGCTGCCCCGGCTCCCTTTCAGAAATACTCTAAAGTCGACATCCATAGTAGAAAAGCGCTGTCCCAGCTAAATTAAAATACTGCGTTCCAACGTTTTACTACTGTACCAGCAGTGCACCACCACGCTCTCTACTGCAAGCTGAACAGGCCCAAGGACCAGACGCTTGACCATTCTTTAGACAGAAACTGCTCTTGCAACATCAGAAAGGCCTTGGGTGCAGCCGTAATACCATACTTAAGACCTCAAGAAAAACGTTCTACAGCCTAGCTGCAGAACTTCAACAAGCCACGTTTGCTGGAGGAAATGGTTAAAGCACGCCACAAAAGAAACCTTTATCAATATACACAGGTGTGATTGTAATGAGTTCAAAACTTCCTTCCTACAGAGGAAGATGCCGCCAGGTCATGCTGGTAAGAAACAGAAGGGGCTGTAGAGGGGCTTAAAATCATATTCCTAAATCAGAGGCCTTGCTAATAACCACTTCTTTACAAGTACATAATAACTAGAACAAAAATTAAAGCTACCTTCAGAGAACAGCATTTGCTGTGAAGCAGGCTGCAAATGAGAGTCAGCAGGATCTACGCGACCTGTCTGGCAAACGTATTTTCATTTTATGCTGGGTATACGAGAAGCAAGACTTTTGAAGTGATCAGTATAAAACGTTAGCGCACAATGCAGTGGTTAGGAATGCGGCAAATAAAAAGGTGGGAAGAGTCCTCCTGTCTGGGAGAGTTGTTTCTGAAAGATTTGCAACGTGCCACATGGAACTAGGTACAGCACTTCATCTTTCTGAGAGACGGCAGATCTGTCTTAAAGCTATGAACCGCTCTTGAATTCCGAAGATCTGCCCCATCCAATGATTAAATCCTTTGACATTTCATGTAGGAGGAGGTATTTCTCTTCCAGATGCCAGTAAAAAGCAAACGACAACGAAAATGGTAAATGTTCAGTTTCCAGCCACTCTGATACAGCATAAGCTTACACAAAGGATTTGAAGAAGTGGTAACCACAGTACCCACAACATCATGTCAATGTAACCTCAGTAACCCCCTTGCGTACAGACTGAGCTGTTCCTAGAGGCACCTATTTGCTCTTCAAGGATTCAGGCTTGAGAGGATCTTTTCCATGCACTTCACTTTGTTTTGGTTCACTACCCTGCATGCAGATATGGAAGACTTCATAACACATTTGCTTTCCACCTGGAAGACATTAATGATTAATTTCCAAGCACATCAAATATAGACAGCTCTTGGGCTTTCCTCTGTTTCTTCATTGCTTTCTTTGAAGAAAAAAAAAACAAAACAGACACATCATGTAAAATCCAGCTAGAGATATTAAAAAATTGCAGTATTTTTCAGTCTTGGCACTATAGCTGGGGAGTCAAAGGTTTTAATCAAAAACCACGGGTTAGGAGAAATGATTTCAAGCACACAAAGTGCATGCCAGATCAAATCTTGCCTTCCGCCATACAAGGTAACCGTTATACAGTGGATTAATTTGCAAACATTATTTTAACCGGGTTTTATATAAATCAGACTAGGTGAGAAGGTGCGAAGATGTGATTTGTACTGCCAGCTTCACCCCCAGGAGCGAGTGAGGACTTACAGGGGGTCCGTGCTGAAGGAGGCTCTGCACGCAGGGACAATTCAGCTGGTGGCCAAAGACTACGTTCACCGCGGCTCCCCGCCCAGCCCTGTGGAAGGTGTCACACTGGTTCCTTCACGTCTGCAGTGCAGCCCTGGGGAACGGCTAAACATAGCCCAAAAGGCGACCGACAACAGCAGCGCCACACGCTCACGTCGTGAAGCGCCAGTTCGGACCCTTACAGACAGCTCTTCTCTAGAGGCATTGCAGGGAAGCTAACTCGAGCAGACCCCGAGAAGCCAGTGCATCTCAGCTGCCGAAAACATGAAAGCACCCAGCAGAGGGAGGGGGGGAAATACCAACGAGGGACTGGTGAAAAGGGAAAAAGCCACAGCTACATTGTCACTTATCTATAAATCCAGAGTTTGTGCAGTCAGTGGAACCAAGCCATTTGACTTGGATTTACCTCGCCTGCTCTCTCTGCTCTTGAAGAGGGAAATATTCTTCAGGTTTTTCAAGACAGAGTTAAAAGGAACTCCCTGCAAAGATCTCCCCAGACAAAAAGTGCTAGTGACTTCTTGCAAGATATAAATACACCAAAAACTCTCGGAAAGTTTCTGACTCCAACTTTTGCTTTCACAGTACAGGTTGTCAGATGAGTTCTTTGTGTCTTTTGTAGCTGTACATTACCTGGAGGCTGACTGTAGGAAAGATACAGCTACAGCTTCTCAAGAGTAACTCCTGATGCAAACACTCTGTCCTGCAGGAAAACCAATGCTCTTTTGAAACAAAATTAAACCACTGGTAAAGCAAAACAATTACTCTGGAGTGAAGCCACTTTTAATAATAAAAAAATTCATGCAAGGGCAACTGTAATGTATAAAATTTACACTGGAATAGACTACACACACCAGCACAGCTATCCTAACACGTCTGCCTTTGTCCAAATTCACAGGATTTTTTCCTTAGTATAAAGGCTTGCAATAGGAGTTCAGGAGACTATACGGGTAAGCCTTTGACAACTGCATACAGAACAGACAAAATATTGAAAGTACAAAGGAAAAAAAAAATAAATCAAGAAGCAGCATTATGGAGTATGCTTAAATGCTTTGTTTCCTGCCTGAAATTTGCCTCCTGATGGAGCAATCCATGATGACAAATGATAAAAGTGTATCTCCCACCCAGTTACCATTACAAATCTCTGAGATGTTCTGGAAACAGTGGGAGGTAACAGTCTCAGCAAAAAATAGCCAGATGACTAGGGAATGCCAAGTACCAAACGGCTGGACTGTTTTAGTAAGGAAAGGCCAGATGAACAACACATATAGCATGCAAAAGACGACAGGGACATAAAATTGCCTTGATTGATCTGATTTAACATTGCTGAAGAACAATTCACAGCTAGGGATTTACTAATAACGTTCTCCCAAGACAGGCTGTGCATGACAGCTGCATTTTGTCTCTCTGGTAACACCGTTAAAAAGAAAACCAAAGCACACAGAGTACATACAGCAGCATCCACTCCCAGTACAGGTCTATGCAGTCACAGTCAACTTCCTAAGCCTTTTTCCCTTTGTTCTTTAAAAAAAGAAAAGAAGAGGGGAAAAGATCACATCTGTGACATACCTTAAAGTCTCAGAGACTTGGTCAGCTTTTGCAGTAATCTGAATCACTCCTCTGAATCCCCTTGCATTTTCTCACAACATACACGAGTCTTGCACAGATAGGATGCTGTATTGCAACAGATAAAGAGAAAACCTGCAGAACTGAGGTCAGGGGTTTACACCACTGGTAACTGCTATTCTTTTTCATTAGGAGAGGCAGTGGGCTACACGTGGTGTGTGTAAAAGAATGAAAGTAAAGCAAACAGCTTGCAAGTCTTGTTAAATTATCTGTACTGAGTAAGAATCGTAAAAGCCACGCAACATATGAAGAGACTATTACGTTCCGTTAAGCTGACATACACTGATCAGGAAAAGACATTAGAGTACTGCCAGAAGGCCCAGCACGAAAGATCTCCAGTTTAGGATCCAGTCACCAGGTGAGAAGTATTTGGAGTCCTACAGCTGCACAGGGGCTAGAAGAAGAATCCATGAGCATTCTAGAGTAAGCGAACCTGCTGACTGATGGCTCAGGCCTAAAAACTGGTTGAGGGAAAAGAAACAGCAACTCAGAGAATGGCAAAAATGTAGACCGACTTCTATGTATCCTCTAACAGTACCTGGAAAACTGTGTTATAGACATGATCTAATTAGACAGTAAGTCATATATCAACATTTGATGAACTGATGATCTCTACTACTGTATCAAAGAACCGGAGAATTTTTAGACATTTCAGAAAACCAAGAAAGTATTTTCAGAAGTTGCATATGAGTCACTTAGTTTGGCATTTAAATAGCTCAGAAGATAACTACACCTTTTCTAGCAATTTTAACATATGATTAAGTGCACCTCAAGTAGGGGCACTTTCACCTCTCTTGGAGATGGTAATTGAAGTTAGCACACGTACTGGCCCGAGAGGTTGTATTAGCAGCAAAAACACTGTTCTCTTCTACTCCTGAGGAGTGATCTAATCTTCAGGTAGAGTGTAATAGCTGGAGCCTTGGAGAAAAATAAAATGGGGAAGTGACTACGAGCCTTTTACTTGGTGGACAAGCCCATGACAACTCCATTCCAAGTGGCAAAACACAACTGGAGCAAATCAAAACAAAGCCCCAGCCACACTTGAGTTCCTACTAAGGGAGTGGTGTTTTCCTCAAGTATTTCCCAACAGCGGTCAGTGTGGGTGGGTGTGGGGAGTCAAAGCCTTCAGCGCAAACTCTTTATTTAAATAATTCCTTTTAATTGTCCTTCCTCGCATAGCAGATTTTAGCCACAGAGTCACTTCTGACTGCAATTATAACACAGTTACTAATACCAATCTCTCAATTTCTGAAATAAAAGCTTCTTAAGCTAGTAATGAATTAAAGCATTAAAAAGCAGTGAAACTGATTTTCCATTTAGCAACAGCAGAGGAACTGCCAAACAGTTTACTCTTGACTGTTTACTGAGCACCTGAAACGATGCAGATCGTTACTTCCAGCAGGCACCAGGGATGTTAACCTGAAGATTTACATGGGAGGCAAAACCCGACATTGTAATATAGCCACAAAAATGCAACTGTACAATGTATGCAAGCTTTCTATAAAACAGTATGCTCTTCTGAGAAATTACAGTAATTTGGGCGTGAGAGAGCAAAAAGACTTAAATCTGGCCAAATATTGTTAGGACAGCCAGGGAGAAATTACACAGCACAACAAATGCCAATTAAAAATATTAAACAAAAGCCAACCACCTTGGTCTGTAAATTTTTGCCTCCCAACTGCTGTGTAGGCACATTTAGAGCAGCTGTGTTATTAAAAAAAAAAAAAGCAAGCTCTTATGCACACACACAATTCTGTGCAGACCTTTGACCTTGCAGAGAAGGACTTAGCATATGTTTAGGCCAGCAGAACCTACTTGACTAGCGTCCCAGATTTAGCACCAAGAGGAAAATTCATCTACAGCATAACTCTTATTAAATGAATGTGGCTTCATTTAAGCCAAGAGCCAAGACTGGCTCGTGGAGCCAATGCACAATTAAGTATCAGGCGAGCAAAATGTTGGAAGGAAGAGAAATTTCTCAACTGAATGTTATGAACTGGGACAAATAAACCACAATGACAAGGGGCATCTTTGAATTACAGCTTCATCACAGTTAAGCCATAGATTCTTGGCCACTTCACAAAACTGAGGAAAAAATGCGATCGCTTCCCATTTTGGAGATGGGCAGCCGCACACGGAATGCTACGTCAGCAGCAGTGGTTGGTCGAGCTCTTCCCTTTCAACTCACTCCTGTACCCAGGCACCATTCTTACCTTTCCAAAACCTAATTTTTCACGAACTCATGGGATTTACTTTCAGTCTATTTCTTCACACCTCATTTAAAAGACCTTTTAGCAATCTCAAACAGTCCAACTCAGACCAATACCACAGCAGCTACCCTAAAATGAAAAGCCCAACCTGAGCAAAAAGCTTGGTGAAGCAGGACACCTCATTTAGCCATCACCTATACTGGCACGTCTAAGGCACAGCTCTGCTAAATCCATGTCATTGCAGCAGTACAAATGAAGGAACACATTTCTTCTGCTAGGATAAAGCCATCAGAAGAAAACAAGAGTCAGGGGGGAAAAAAAACCACCCCAAACCCCACAAAAACCCAAACATCCAACTGGAAGCTCTTATAGTTTTTTCTTGAGTGTTATACTACTCTCCCCACCTCCGAAATGGTTCAGAACTCACACAAACACATTCAAAAACACATATTTGAAAAGACAGAAGCATGTAACAGTTTGTCCTGGAGGCACAAAACAGAACTGGGTCAGAAAATTGGGTAACAT
Source organism: Balaeniceps rex (assembly GCA_013401315.1). NCBI lineage: Eukaryota > Metazoa > Chordata > Aves > Pelecaniformes > Balaenicipitidae > Balaeniceps > Balaeniceps rex. Next base: position 122,705 of record VYZW01044322.1, read on the forward strand.
TTGACTTGCTCAGGCCAACACAACCAGGAAAAAAAAAGAAGTTTTGATTGGATTATGGCCACGCTGGCTTGAAGCAGTTACCTCCTACACTGACTTCAGTCCTAATTGAGCAATGACACTATCACGTTCCACATGTTGAAAAGGATGTGTTTGGTTTCATCCCTTCACGTTTGCACATGCACAGCGTCCCTTCGCCCACCAGCAAAGAGGAAAAACCTTTCATAACCTTTTCCTGAGCTTAACTAAAAATCACCTGGTGCTTGTCAGCAGAACCAAAGGCAGGGCAGCCAAATGCCATCTCAGAACAGGCACCTGAACCTCCTCTCCTGCAACACCCGAGTGTGCCCATGCAGGTACTGCCATGAGTGTCACACCATGCAGTGGATACAAACGGAGCCCCGAGCTTCCCGCTTCTCGTCATTTATATCAAACCATTTTGAATATCGCAAGTATCTTAAAATGAGCTGACTTCTCAGTACGGTTAACCCTGCACTGTTCCCTTTTACCTATTCCAAGATTTACACTGCTTCCCTGCTGCCAGAAAGAGTCCCGGGGTAGAAATTTTCAGGTCTGTTCCTATCCACCAGTTCTCTGTAATGGGCTTTCTAGTCCCTCCTTTTCTGTTTTTTATTTCTATCTCCCATAGGAGAAAAGGAGGCAAGATTTATTCCCCCAAAATCGTTGAAACAAGACAGCTGAATAGAGAAAAAGAAAACAGAAAGCAGTGGGAGGGTAGCAAAAGTGGGTAAACACGGAGGTGAAAGCACGAGGGTGGGACCCCGCTGGGAGCCAGCGTAAGAGCTATTAACACCACACGGTGAAAACGATGTTTAGACAAACCCTGAGGATACACATCTGGATGGTATTGACAGAAGTGACCTTGCTACAAAGTAGGGACAGCAACAGCTCTCCAGTACTGCAGGAGACGTCCCAAGCAAACAAAGGCCCTGTTTTCACTCGTATTGTATAACTTGAAATAATTCAACAACCTTCCAACAGTATTTTACAGTGCACAATCGCCACCTTCTCTACATCCTGAGAAGTTCAAAACCAGCATTCTTTTTAAAGGCTACTTATTTCATAGAAGAGGAAACCAAGGCACAGACTAGCAACAGATCATCCCCAGTGTTTCAGTGCCTCCAGCTGTGCTGAGCTCATGGGACACGTTAGCTGTCAGCAATGGCAAGCAAGTGCATCAGTGTCTGACAAACAGACTCCTGTCTCTCCCATCATCCAAAGAGGAGACTCCAGTTCTTTAACTTCTCAGGCCACTGAGTTTAGGCTGATAAAAGTTTATTCTTTTTGTGTGGCAGATTTTGCGAAATGTCCCACAAATGGAAGGTTGCCTCTGGAACTCATTTATCAGGAATTTCAGCAATGCTGTACACAGATGTTGCAGATCACTTTAGGCTCCTGCTAAAATGCAAAATGTTGTTGGACTCAAATATGAAGGATTAACTACACAGGACTTCAAACTGCAGAACTCCCATGCAGCAACTCCCTCTCATGGCAATGAGAATATACCAGCATTAAACAGTGAAACGACCAAAGCAAAAAAACTCTACAGTCCTCTGAAGTCCACTGGCATGACACGCCTGCCTAGGGCCCCAAAGCCTTTCCTCATCTTGTCCTCTTCCCCTCGCACTTTTTTTCCTTCCATTTAGCTACAATTCAGATGTTTTTGCTAATTTTTTCCTAAGCGTTCCCCATGCCAAAAGCACTCGCTGTCCTCAGTACCTAGTCACTTTTCTTAAATTCTCAGTATCAGCTACCATTTCTATACCACAGTGGTTCTAATCTCCTTCGATATTTTCAAATAGCATTCTCTCTGCTGCTTTATTGACCATCCTAGCTTAGCATCTGATGCCCAACATCCATCTCCTTCAGTACGTGACCGAAGCACTCAGCCTCCCATTTAGTAACTCTGAAAAGCCAGCTCTTCAATCAATACATCAGCATGAGCCATTTCTTCCTCCCCTTTCACAACCATCACATACAATTCACAGGAGCTCTGCCTTTGAGTTTTTATTACTAGCCCCTTTCAATCAAAGGCATTGGGCCAAAATAAACCATCTCGCTTGTTAGTCCTACAACCTACTGTCCGTCACAGCCATTCTTAGCATACCTGGGTCTACTTTGCACTGTGTTCTAGGGATTGCTCATTTTAAGAAAGGTATAGGGAACAGGACGCTGAAGTGGGACACCTGACTCCAGCAGTGCTATAATGAAGAGCCTGGGGAACAGGAACATACAGCGAGTAACCCAATGGCATCCATCTATAGAAACACATAAATATGTTTACCTTCTTTACAAGAAGCTTTACGACCTGTAAGTGTTCAAGTTCAGGTTATTTGTAGAGTCTCAGTTTCAATTCCACAAAGCCTAACCTCTACTTTTGCCAGAAGTTGCTCTATTAATAGCAGCTCCTTTCCTCCTGGGAAGTATCAACACAATCATCTCTCAGATTCTTTAATATGGGCTAACAACGAAGTAAGGCAAACAGCAAACAACAAAGGAGACAACAATCCAGCTTAGAGAAGTTCTTACCTTTCAGTTGGCAAGCAAGTGAAAACTCCGTGTACTTCAGAAACACTCCCTGTCCCACATTTCTTGTTCCTACATACTGAGAGAAGCCTTTTCCCCTGGATTAAAGTCCTGCAGTTGTATCTCAGCACTACTACGAACTTCTCAAGTATTTTCTCCCCTTGCAGATCATCCATGTGTTTTTTAAAAACCTTTTTCTCAGAAAAACAAAAAAGTTCTCCTCTAGTCTCCAAACTGAAGCCAGCTCTACATACCTCCATAGGTCAAATCTCAAGCCCTGCTATTTCTTTACACTGACATGAAGAAAAGCGTGGCTGTTGTAACAAGTACAAAGCCTACAGAATTCTCCCAGTCACGTGAACGTGAATCCTGCTTAGATGAACAGTTGGAAAACACATCATTTAGGTTTTCTAGTCTTACAGCCAAGTTTGACTGTCTGTTGTACACACACTTACACGCTTCTCATAAAGTCTCTTCCAGTTCTTTTTGTGGCTCACCAGCTCACTCCTGCCTTTACTTTATAGTGATCCGTCTGGGCAAAACTATTTTTCCCCCCTTTGCATCCTTGCTGCCGTTTCTCTGTTAATTAATCAATAGATGTGGTTCACTACAAGCAATCGTTCCTTGTTACTACGCGGCTCACCACGGCACTGGTCTCGCCATCTGCTGCACTGGTGAGGCTGGCTTGTGCAACAGGATCTGCTGGCAGGCTGCAAGGCAGGCAGCCAAATAGCTGCTGGCCTAACAACATCATCATCCTTCTCTGTTAAAAATACCACATCCTTCTCCCACAAAAACAGAGCAACTGTTCTCCAGCTGAGCCATCCAAGTCACTACTACCTTATCACGAAGATATATCCCACACTTTGAAACAAGATGTTTTTGCGTCTGAAGGATGTCAGGGGTTGCATACAGAACCTACCCAAGTATTCCCCTGTGTTGTCGGAAGGCCAAGTGCAAAACAGCAGTCAGTCTGGCAGACTAACAGGCCAGTACCAGTTGTCTACAGCAAATAGCCATTCTGTTGGTCAAAAGGGCAGCTTTACAAATGAGTCATTTATGTAGTGGCTGAATGGATACCCATAAAACTTCTTTGATTTGATGCTAATTTGATGCAGATGAAGTCAGTCACTAGGTAGCCCTAGCTTTACTGGCTTGATTTTTTTCAAGCTTAAAATTTTTCTTTCTAGTTTATTGGGCAACATTTTCAATAGCACCTGGGTTCTGCTGGCACCCAGTATTTCTCCTACCAGTCTTCGCAGACCTGCATCTGGAAGGAATACAATCCTTCACAGTACAAAAGCATTATCTTCCTTGTAATAAGCAAACAAAGAAACCTTACAGTAACGAGAGATTTCATCTCCTATGCACAAGAATGCATTGAATAGGGCAACCACGGTCTAAAGAGGTGGTAAAAGACGGAGCAAAGTGTTTTAGAACCAGCTTCCACAACAGCGGCCTATAGTGACTTGTATGCACAAGCAAACGCGTGGCTGGCACCCAGCAGCGTGAGCGTAAGGATTGCTGGTGCTTCCGTCAGCTTCTGTATGAACACATCCAACAGCAAACCACTTACTGAAACACATAATAATCTTTTGATGCTCTTAACCCCGTAGGGGCCAGATTCCTCAATATGGTAATGCAAAAATAGCACAGAAGACAATTACCTTAACATGGCTGCGTCAAGATGAAAATCCTACACCTTGGACGTTTTGTCCTACAGTAACACAAAGTACTTTCCATCAGGACAAGGACAGTCTTTCAGTAGTAGAGTAAGATTTCAAGGGCAGGGGGAATGTTTTTCAGTTTCTGAATAGAAAAAAAAGCATTTACAGATATTATTTTGAAAAACGACAGTTGAGACCAATTCTGTTGTCTACTTCAGAGACCTTTAAAGGACATTTTGTAATTTCAAGCCAAAGCATATCAGTCTATCATGAGGAGGGAAAAGGAAGGAAAGGGGAAAACAGTTTAATTTCCCCTGCTCATCTGAACACGCATCAAGTGAGCCTTTCAATAACCTCATCCAAATGGGCAAGGCAGACAGAAAATAATTTAGGATGCATTCAGAATTTATTGACTTGGCCTGGTCATACATTTGATAACATATCTTGCTGTTGGTATAGCAAGTGGGGAAAATAAAATTAAAGCTGATCTGTGGAAATTGGCAGGCTTACTTTTAAACGGAGCTGAAAACCAAGCCAAAACAAAAAATCCCTGACCTCTCTTTAGAAAGTAGTCTTAAACACCTCCAAATTAGCCATATTTCCTCTAAAGTAGTTTCTTAAACAAGAAATGGGCTCCAAACCACTCCTGATGGTAGACATGAGATTGAGCACTTCACAGCTAGCCACCTGCCCTTTCCTCCTACAGTTCAACACAGCCAGTGGAAGCTTCATTTACAGGAGGAGCAGCACTCAGAACTGCTAACTGAAAGAAGCCTAGCATTTCACGTCCTTCCTGTGTCAGTTTGACTCTGCCTTATTTGTTACCTCTGTCTTGAACAAAATCCCAGTATTTAGTTTGGGGGTGAGGAGGGAGATATTCATTTACCAGGGGAGGTGGTTTAAGCCAAGAAGAGTCTGTAAAGCATGGACGCACGATCTTTGGCTTTCTATCATGCAACAATTCACCCCTTCCCCAATCCTGCCCCATCACACAGCCAGGATGCTGGCAACTTTCCCACCACGACTTCTGCAATAATCGCTTTGCATGGCAAGGGACCATGCCACTAGCTGCCACTGAAAAGTTATCCGCAGCTCTTAAGGAAGCTCAGTACTCACTTGAATTACTTGTAATGCCGGTGGTTCTACTGAAGAGCTTCAAAACCAAAAACTTAAGTTCTCTCAAGGCTCAAGTGCAGAAAGTATATTAAGAGACATGAGATGCTTCAATTTCTTTGTGCTTTTTTAACTCTTCAAACTTACGTCAACTTCTCTTCTGGATCTGGGTCATTTCTGAACCCCCAGGTTGCTGACACAGCACACCAGCCAGCACACCCAGCAGATCCCAACCTGGAGAGAAGATATGGGTACAAGAAAATCCAGACACGCTGCTCACTCAGTCTCTCTAGCTTATGTTTGAAGTCAGTCATCTGAATTCGATTGTGTTTCAAGAGAAACAAACTAGAACACCCAGTGGCTTTTTTTTTTTAATTTAGTTTTGAATACACTTGCGAGAAGGGGCTGGGGAAGAAGCCTCATGTTGCAACGGGAAGCTTTTTGCCTTACAGCTAGAGAGAAAGCAATCCAACCATTTACAAAAATAAACACAGTAGAAACCAGAAATAGCCAAAAGCTCTTGAAAATGATCACGCATGGTGTTTCCTTGCACTCTACCTCTTGATTAAGGAAGAGGTTTGGGACGCTTCAAAGGGTACAAAATTTTATTGAAAAAGCCACCACCGCAGCACTGACAGCAGAGCAGCAAAGCCTGCTCCGGGTTCGGTGCTGAAAGGCGCCAACCTCAACAGCCTGACCCCAGAGGATTATCTTTGTAGCCTCCTATTCAATGCTGTTTAACACACCACAGCATGCATTTTAGCTGCTGATTCAACTCTCCAGCCAAAACAGGCAAGAGAAGCAAATAGATCGTTTCTCCCCAGACCTTGATTTTAAGCCTACAATCATTTATTTATACAGAGCAGTGTTCACATGTTCATCCCCAGCAGCCTCTGAACACAAAGCTCAGTAACCCAATATGGTTAGCATGAGCCTAGATACGTAGATTGAAGTAGTGCCCGTTTAAAAAAAAAAAAAAAAGCAAGCAATAAACTACAAGGGAGATGCTGATGTTTCAAGGGACGTAGCAAGGCTCTCTAACTGATCGCTACGCCACTTTCTCAACTGAGCCACAACCGAAAAGCCATTTTAATAAACACCTCTCATTTCAACAGGCAGGACACCACCAGGCACCAAGAAATGTTGCAGCTCAGCAGAAAGATAATGCAGTGATCATTGGGTGGGTATAATAGAGGGATTATTTTACAATTACAGCAACAATGAAAAAGCAATTTATACAGTAACACACTGATGTACTGGCAAGCGCCTGTCCAAAGGGATTAAACAGAAGTCTGACATAGACTATAGACAGAAGAATGTCTTTAGCAAAAGGTTTATGAACTTCCCTAGACAGTCATATGTCTCCGAAATGTCCCTTAAAGACAGTATTTTGCATTTAGATCCATTTTAGATAACAGAGGCACAATGCACAAATAAGAAATAAAGAGCACTTAGAGAACTCTTATTTCTTTAAAGAAAAGCAAAATCATATATGAAAAGGATAGGTCACTTTTCATTGCCTCAGAAGGCACACTTCAGTAGCCCCCCAAATATCTTTATTTCTTGGGTTAGAAATGGTCAAGGAACCCCAGAGGCGGCACTGGTAGCTTTTGGGAGGTTCTGCCTGCTGCAGCAGTGGCTTTGATAGGAGAATACCTCAGAAGCCACCATGAGAGAGGACAGCTAGCCAGGAACACTGTGTGGATGGAGAGAATCATTCACAACGTCCCATGTTGCTGAAGCAACACCCCCAGTATTCTCTGAAAAAGATCCGCTTAACAGAAACAACTTGCAAGAATATCCTGCAGGTAGACAGGCACTCTTCCAGAGCAGGGAAAATCCAACTGAGAGGGGGGAAAAAAAAAGAAAGTTGTTTCAGAAGAGAAATTTGGGTAGTTCAAAGGGAGGGCAGATGAACATTTTTACAAACCACAGAGCTTTCAGCTCTGGTTGATTTATTAAATGGGTCGTCCTCTTTTTACTATCACTTCAGGCAACAGTTGAATTATTCAATGAGCTCCAGTTGACTATGTTGTTTCTAAAACACTTAGGCCACCTCTGGGGAAGGAAGACAGAAGGTGAGGGGGAATAAAAATATGTTTAAAAGTTAAAGAATTTAACAGAAGTGGATCCTATCCATTTACAAGAAGTCTCAGAAGCAGGGAGGGAGTAAGCATTTCCATAAGCCTTCTGCTAAGGAAAGCTGTACCACATAGGCACTGCGATGAACTGGAGACTGTGGCTCAGCCGTAAAGCCAGCAACATGAAGACAGCCTTGTCTCTAACACTAGTACAAGGGTGATAACCCTTCTGCTGCTCCAACAAAATAGGATACATGGCTTTAGCCCTAGGGATACCAACCACGTGTTTCCATGCGTTTGGAAATAAACACATGCTTTTCCCCTGGAAGTTTCCCCATCCCTAACAGAACTGTCAGAAGAATTTCTCCTGCAGTCCAGTGGAGTGAAAAGCTGTTTTCGGACAGTCCTTTGGAGCTTAGAAAATGCAGCACTTTTTTGCCAGCCCAAACCAGAGTGACTCTAACTGGAGAGGGAGAACAAGAATGAAGCCTGTCTGTGAGGCAAACACCAAACTATCAGGCCACTGAAAATAGCTTTCCCCTGAATACACAATTTTTGATGGATCACCAATTCCAGGACTCAACTTCATAGTGGCATTTAATTAATGAAAACACTGCGTGATGTTTATGTGATCAGTGGCTAGTTTCCAGATTTCAGCAGTAGCAGAAGTGGCTGGTCATGAAGTAGCAGAACAGGTCTTGCAAAACTCTTCCTGACCTAGCGAAGAAGAGGCATTTGCTCCGGAAAAAAGCAGCTTGCTAGAAGAAAGCCTGTTGACAGCAGGGAATCCTGCTATCATTTGTGCCTCCTCAGTAATCAGAGCTGGTTGCAGGAAAACACAGGAATCAATCAGCATGTCAAGACAAAACCAAATTAAGCCACACATAAAAAAATTAGTATCATCAGAAATGTGAAGGGCCTGGCAGCAACTCACTGAAGCCAAACACACACACAGTTCTTCACTACACTAAAAAAACCCACCAAACCCCAAACAAACCAACCCCTGAACCTGTCCATGATTTACTCCCTTATGACATTATTTTACTGCTGCTCCCGAAGAGCAGTTCCCTTGCAAACTAGGTATGTATACTTGAAAATAAAACCAGAATTATTTATGTGGCTTCTTTCCTCTTCAAAGATTACAACAAATTTATAGGCACGTAATCTATAAAGACACAATCAGAGCATTTTGACCCAAGTAAATTACAGGATTCCACATACCAACTAATTCTCAAATATGAAGATTAAGACCAGAATGCAGCATTGACAGCTAATAAGCACTTCAGACCTTTATAAGGATTTAATGTTTTCTTCTTGGCGTCTGTGGGAAACTATTATACACAAAGATCCTTCCAGACTTCTCCCAATTCTCAATACCACTGTCCCCAAACAGTCGTTTGTATCTACTCGAAGTGATCCTGAAGAGGTATAAATGCTACAGCTAACTATATAAATGCTGATACCTACCTTCCTGAGATGTAAACACATGTAAGGCAATAGCAAAGCCTGCTCAAAGACAGACAAGGTTCACATGTCTGTCACTTACCTTCTCTGGCCTGCTCTTCTCCTCAGAGTTAGTCTGCAGAGCAGCAAGGACAGGCATCGTCACGCCATCTCACGGAACGACAAAAATTCAGCCCAGAAATTCCAAGGCTACATAAGGCTACCTCTCAACTACAGGTCTGGAGGGGGTTTTTTATAGAAATCATAGGCATATGGAAATGATGCAACAAAAGAATGCTGAGTTTTCTAAATAGCTGATAATCTTCACGAATGAGAAAGCTTCCCAGTTCCTTTTCAAGTCATCCAGTCTTTCTGGGAATCATGGCTTTACACCTCTAGTCTTAAACTAAATATCTGAGTTATTTAAAGTCTGCAAATAATTATAATGCCAGAGAAAGTTATCTAAAAGTCAATGAGAGAAGCAAATATTTCTCAAGAACATGTAAAAATGGTAACAGACAGCAAAACTAAGAGTCAGAGACAATTAACAGGGGCCCAGACCTGGACCCTACAATCTGCTAGCCCTGCCAAGTACCAGGGACTGGTTATCAAATTACCCCTCTTTGCCCTCAGGTTAGATGGAGAACTAATAGTTTATATTCACGGGATTTATCTCCCATGAAGAATTCCCATTTCTATCAGTTTTCGTCTTGAACCAAAACACTCCATCCCAAGTGTTGCATTGTCTTGTGAACCTGATTTGCTACATCCTACATGGTTTTTTATTACAAAACAGGCAAGATCCTTTTCCAGAAATACTTTCATTATTTCTTCCTGTGTCTTGATCTCATTAAAAGACCTTCCTAGCTTTTTCTTTGGTAGCCATTTAGCTTTTGTACAGATGAAGTCTGTCCATTCCAGCAAATCCAGGCTCTCTCATTACTGCAGAAATAGCATCGATGCAGGAATTTTAAAAATGCGGTTTTAGTTTGTGGGTGCTCATTGGGATAACTGTTAATGCAGTGTAAGAATTACTCATTACAATGATTTCAAAAGGATACTTTAATAGCCTTTATGTAAAAAAAGTTCAAGTTTCTGAATCACCTATGTAAAACAATCAAATCTGCCTTTTTGTTTCTTTTTTAAACTAAGAATGTAGTCTTTTCGGTGTATTCCAGTAAAGCTGCTTCATTGTAACCACGTATATTGCACAATGCCAATTTTCAAGCTCTAGTGTCATTGGGAAATTCTCACTCGAGTAACTCCCATTCAGACCTAGCCAAGAGCATTAGAATACGTATTAAGCTGACATGCTATTACCCAGAGAACAGCACCCTAACCAATCCATTTCAAACAATCAATGAAGTTCATTATACAGACCCAAAATTCAATATTGAGGACACATCTTTGAAGTAATCTAGAATATCATCACTAGGAGAAAATTATTCACTAAAGCCACCTGCTCTTCCGGTTAAGTTGTTTTTGCCCCCCCCCCCCTTTTTTTTAATATAAGCAAACAAAAATTATGACAGAAGTTACGCAATAGCCAGAAAAGGGGCTTATATAAAGTAAATATTGCTTCTGTTTGCAACAAGCTGAGAGCATTTGATAAGCATTTTCCTCTCCTCCCCTCCCTCTCTTTTTTTAAAAGCAACCCTTTCAGCTGACAAATCAGCTTCTGGAAGAGATTTGCAGGTGAGTAATGACTCCCTTCTTGGTGTGGCCACTCTCATGGCACCGCTGAGCAGGAAAATTGATAGGACATGGTACAAACTTAACAGTGAGCAGTTCAGACACCAAATGCTGCCTAAACGTGCACACATTATTTTTGTCTTCACTTTTTGGAACACCAGGTACATAGAGAAGAGCAATGCAAGCTTGAGATGCACCAATCAGGAAGTTTAATGCAACTTAAGAAGATTCGAGTTTCTATTCAAGTAACACTACCTTTCTCAGACTTCCAGAAACACCACTCTATGACACCACCTTGCATTAATCAAACTACGCAGCACCAGCAGATTATCCTCTTCCATAAGGGGCTGCTAATGGGTTTTTAGTGATGAGGAGCATAGGGGCAAGAAATCTGTTCAAGATGAGTAACCTCTCTGTCAATACCCTCTCTAGAGACCAGTTCCCTCAACAAGTCATAGGCGGTCACATTTTCTCCTGATGGTCAGCAGAGGAAGAAGGCCGAGACCCATGAAAGTCCCTGACAAGGGAAGTAATTGCTCCAGGGAGAAGGTTCCTCACATCAGCCTGGGAACAGAGGAAGCAAAAAGCTCCCTGGCAACCAAAGCGGAACTGTCAGGATCTGCTGGCAGGGTCAGCTTGTGTACCTACAGTTTCTACAGCATTCATGCTCCTGCCTACTCTTTCAAACTGTACCTTTCAGGTAGCCAAGGATTCCACGCTGCCAGGGGATCTAACATGGCTACGCTTACTGCGCTAACAAAGCTACGTGTGTTAGCACTCTGATGCATGCATACTACCAGATAAACTAGAAAAATGGAGAGTACAGGGATGCCATGGTATTCATGGCATCATGGTATTCAAACAAAAAACCTAACCAGCAGCAGTCAGGACAGCAGTCTGACACCATCTCCGACAAGCTGCTTTCAAACACTGTACAGGAACCGTTCCTGGGAGCAAACTCCTGAGTTTTCACCAGCATTCAGGTGATAAACAGCAGCTTGCAAAGAAGGTTTGCTCTCAAGAGCTTCATACATGGGGTGAGCCACCTGCCGCCCTGCCGGGGAGCGACTGTGAAACCTCCTTTGAAGGCCAGCCTAACTCCCAGCTTTTGAGTGTGTCCCCTTTCCCTACTTCCCACTAAGTTTCCAAGCTTTTTGATGATTACCAATGTAACTAGCAGCAGTAAACAAGATTCACCCTCTCCTTGCTCCAGTGAGGAATCACGGAGCCTTCTTATGCCCAGGGAGGAAGATGGGGAAAGCCAGGAACGGTACCAGACGAGCCTGGCCAAAGACACAGCCATGCTCACGAGCAAGACCTGAGACCCAGCGTGTACAAGGGCAACCTGGGGAAGAAGCAGAAGTCTGGGGGAAGAAGAGGTAGAGGAGGAGCAGAGTAAGGAGCAGCCAGAAGACAGAGGAAGAATAATTCTGAGGGGAATAAGGGAAGTCTGACGGTTGCGAGAGGATGAGTCGAGGATTTTTTTTTTAATCTGCCAGAGAGAGATGGATTTGGAGAAAGCAGGTAGGAGGCCTTGCTGCACAGAAGCAGATACCATGAGCCCTTAGAGATAACAAGGAGGGGGAGTGAACAGGGGGCACACCTCTCCTGGTCTAAATCCCTGAACGGGGCAAGACATTACAGGATGTCCAAATATACTTTTTCTCTTTAGATGCTTTTTCTCTTTACATTGCTATTCTATGTTATCTAAGAATTATAGAACGTTATCTAGGATTCAAATCAGCAGACTTAGTACTTGTATCATCTCAGATATTGCACATGAGTCTTGAAAAACATGTCACTCACTGGGAAAAGGAGAGCAATTTTTGATTCATTTATCCCTAACTTCAGAGAGTAACTTTTTCCCGATATTCTCTTCTCATAGGGGTAGTCAGCAAACACACGGGATGCCAAATGAGCTCCCCACAGCTATGCTAATGCACTTTTCTGTAAGTAACGCACCAGAGCAGGGTTGCCCAAGACAAGAGCCAGTACCAAACTCTTCTTCAGCCTGACGACGGGCTCTCAGAGCTTGTACTGACTCTCAGCAGCAAGAGGAGTGCTGTACCCTTAAGTATGTGCAAACCTTTTTACTGATTTTTTTCAATCTAATAAAAACAAGCCATGCAACGTGAAAGGTGGAGAGGGAGAACACATCAGGCTGCCCAGGATCCTTTTTTTCAGATTCTTTCTCTAGAAAAAGAAATAAAACCAGGGAGCCTTATGGCACAGGAGGTTCTAAGTGTTCTTTGTAGACATTCCAAGTGCAAGAAAGAAAAACAAAGACATTAACCCGGGCGGTAACAATGCCAGTGACCACATTCCAAAAGCCATGGTGCAGTTAAGGTACCTCACTGTTACATCAACATCACACTATATCATCTTCATAGCAGATGAGAAACGTGGAGTTGGAATTATTCAAAACCACTGGACTGGAAATCTCACATCAATTCCAGGAAGAAGCAAAAAAAGTCTTAACTTTCTCCACTTGATCAGCATCTGTCACATTTAAAGGAAGACAAGAAAACCCTTTCCATTCCCTTAAAGTCTGGAAATTTCACAGGGAGCATTTTCCCCCAGCAATGATCCTCCTACACTTGGCTACCTAGTTTGCTGCTGTTCCAAATGCCTCTGGAAACATCAGCGGGATCCACATACCACAATTAAAAGCTGGCGTGTACTCAACCACACTGCTGAACTACCAAATGTTTGTCCTCCAATTACTGTACAACAACTCCCTCTGCAAAAATGCCCCTCCAGCACTGCATTCTCCAACGGGCAACAGCCAGGTTTGGAAGTTTGCAATAGTTGCAACTGATGTACCACTTTCCAAACCAAAACAGTGAAGTTTTTCTACACATAGTACAATCAATTTAGCTCTCTTACTCACAAAAGCTTTTTAAACCTGTCTTCAGCTTTATCTTCCATTGGATAAAAGTAGATCCTAGAAACTTAATTTATGTCCTTCTGATACAACTGCCTCCCATCTTCATCTCCCACGCTCTGACCTGCTAGAGCAGATATTACCATTAACTGAGGCCTCATCTTCAATAAGATCCACAGCATAAAAATGCAGAAATAGGTAACTCGGAAGAGGGGGGGGGTCACAACCACATACAAAATTTGCATCCAACACGTAGATCACATATGGCAAAATAACGGTACACAAATACGCCCAGCCTTCTCTGCAGTGTTCTACAAATCATTGCTCCGACCCGTGGTTCATGAGGTTCATCACACAAAATGCCTATTCTGGAAAGAGCACAGAGTAGGACTTTGGAAGAGGCAGGCAAAGGAAAAAAAGTCAACTATTTCTAGATATTAAGCTATGCAGCTAGCACGGACAGCGCACCCGCTAGAGAAGAAGAGATGTCTTCCATTTTCCTGCTGTTACCGAACTCTAGTATTTTATCATTATCACAATTCTAGGTTATTTCAAAAGATCCTGCTGCCAGTCCCTTCCACCATAATCTCGAAATAAAGTACTAATGACAAGAGAGCCGCATCCTGCCTCTGTGAGCTTACAGCAATTCTGATCCAATTTCAGCTTTAGTTAGTTTGAAACATTTCTGAACAGAAAGGAAGATTGATCATTCACACAGAGTTAAGGGTTTCCAGCCTGAACTCGTACTGACGGCTAAAGCACGGCTTTAGCACCCACCCTGCCCTGCCAGGCCCTGTACTTCAGTGAGAACCCGTTAAAGCCTACTGAGGAGACGGGCCATGGGACAGCTTGGTGAGGACAAGATAGGCTCAACATGATAGATGCCCCAAACCATTAAAGATGCAATGAAAAACGTGACTTGGGAACTTTTTGGTTAAAACAACCACCACCCTTTTCTCACTCAAAAAGTCTAAGAGATATCCTACCAGACAGGTACAATGCAATGTTTTATCCTACAATGAGGATACGCTGTCATTGTACGAGAACAAAAAACCCAGCGTTCGGCCTTAAATCATTGCTCTCACGGATTTAAATCAAACTCCTAATGTCAGTAACGCTACTTCAGAGCTGAAAACTCAAGACTAATCTCTTAATTCTTACTGTCACTAAAAATAAAAGTAGGGACTTAGCTTGAATTTTCTGTCTTTACTTCCAACTATACCTCACGACTCTGTTTTCCAGTCTGCTTTGGTAGAAGTGAATCCAGATTTAAAATTCTTTTTATCATTCTCTAAAAGAGTATGTAAAACATTCAATTTTAATTTGGGAGGGAAGGAATCCTGACATGAGCACATGTTGGTTATCCATAATTCAAGGAGGGGAAAAAAAAAAATTTCCATGTTAGACTTTAAGGCACTGCTGACATCTACCTTCACAGAAGAGAAGTCACTCAATGATTAAACTTACTGATCAAGAGCGAAGCATAAACCTTATCAAGCATGCGGTTTTATTTTATTTGCCATCTAGATGAAAGGGAGTGAAATATGAGCAGGATGTCTACATTTCACACCTTTTCCCTGGAAGTCCAAAGTGTTCAAAGCATCTGTTTCTTATTCTGCTGGACTTGAAAGAAACTCCAACATCCTACAAGAAATTGTAATTAAAATACATCTCCTGCAGTTTTTCCAATTTAGTAATTTAGTCTTCCTACCTTGCTGCTCTTCCACACACTTACAAACAGTTATTGAGGCTTCACATGTCCCCGAGTTAGTCGCGTTCTCTCCCCATTCATACCATGCAGGGAAGAAAAAGAAAGAAGCGACACCAGGGCTATTTTGCCTTGTGGGGTTGCACGAGACGAGCAGCTCGGAAGCACGGCCAGGCACGCCCCTTCCAGCAACGGCAGGCCTTCAGGGCGCACAGAGCCTCAGAACAGAGAGGTGAATTAGCCCCTGGAGGTGCTTATTCCTTTCTGCTACCTAAGAAGCCCCTCAAGGCTTCCCAACAGACACCAAACACCTAGCCATCATTCAGAGGTTCCGAGTTCAGTGGTTCGAGCCCCACCCATCCACATTTCTTTTTATACATAGTGTTCAAAATTTTGGTCCTTTTCTCTAACTGAAGAAGTTCCAAAGTGCAGAAATGAAGGCCTTTTTATGATTCTCAAAGTGGATGCACTAAAAGTAAGGTTGTTTGCAGTTTCTCTAGAAGATCCTTGTAACTGTGTCAAGACAACTACAGAACAAAAACCTAGCCACATTTCACAATCTATTTATTTACATTAGATTTCCCTGAACAAACAACATTCAAATGGAAACCGTAAGCAATCTACTTGAAAAGACAACAAGCAGCAGTGAACTACAATGTCTCCTAAAAGCTAAAGTGGGTATGCCTTGCAACCTTTCTCATTTGAGCTGGTCACTTGACCAGGGGGGTTCTGGAAACAAATAAAATACTATCAAAATCAGTATTCTGTTTGCTCCAAGCTGCATGAAATAAACATGCATCCTTCTAAATTAGCAGACTGGTTTTAACAGCATCACCTCAGCTTAAGGTCTGCACACCAGATTTTTTTTTTTTTTTTTTAAAATAAGCAATGCCCGGGATTTTTCAGCATTGTGGCATGCCCACAGCATTGTTTTCCAATGTTTCAGACCAAAGGTTATTGTTTAAAAACAGTATCTAAAGATATGCCAAAGTGTTTTCACTTCAACAAGTTTCACTTCAGGTTTCACTTTCAGGCCAACAAGGGGAAGTGCAAAGCTCTGCACCTGAGGGGGAACAACCCAGGCACCAACACGCACTGGGGGCCACCAACCTGAAAAGCAGCTTGACAGGAAAGGATGGGGGGTCCTGGCGGTCACCAAGCGGAATGTGAGCCAGCCTGGAGAAGAGAAGGATCAGGCGGGATCTTATCAATGTAAATAAATACCTGAAGGGAGGCCGCAGAGACGACGGAGGCAGGCTCTTTCCAGCGGTGCCCAGTGACTGGCCAAGAGGCAACAGGCGCAAGCTGAAACATGGGAGGTTCTGTCTGAACATCAGCAAACACTTTTTCACTGCGAGGGTGACTGAGCACTGGCACAGATTGCCCAGGGAGGTTGCAGAGTCTCCATCCTTGGAGATATTCAAGAGCCATCTGGACATGGTGCTGGACAACTGGCTCTAGGTGGCTCTGCTTGAGCAGGAGGGTTGAAGCAGGTGACCTCCAGAGGTCCCTTCCAACTCCAACCAGTCTGTGATTCTGTTGTTCTGTTTTAGCCAGCAAAATATACCCTACTGTTTCTGAAATTATAAATCTGCATTCCAGTTCCTCTCTAGACGTTCCCCACCTAAAGCAAGCCAACCAGAATAAAAAACTCAAAGCCTTTCTGAATTGCCTCCCCCACATTCAAATCTGCAGCAGCTATAAACACATGCATAGTAATTATCATCTTTACTTGGGGCTAAATAAACAGACTTCAGTCAGCACTGCTTTCTTACTGTGACACAAAAGACCATGAGCTTCCTTTTGCTCATCAGACAGGCAAATACAGATACAAAAATAAGACTGGACCACTTTAAAACAGTTTGTCTTCCAGATACCTACTCAATCCACAACATGTCTATCTAAACAACTAAGTTAATATGCCATAATCCGGAGTAATACAGATTAAAACAAGAAATTCACTTGAATACCGGTTCCACACAGTTTAAAGCGTATCTCTACTCTTTCTATGTATTTTCAGGTATGGTCTGAAAGTTAGACATCTCAAACACTGGAATTACTGAGGTTTTCCCTCAGATAACCCCGAAGTGACATTCCCTTATTTCCTCGCTGCAGAGCACAGCATCCAGAAACTGCACCACGCTTACCTTTATCTGAATAACGAAGTGTTGACAATCTCTCCAGAATTCATTCCCTTGGGTGAAACAGCAAAAGGATCTTTCGAAGTTACCTTTAGCAGTTGGCCAGAAAAGTAGAGATGTCCTTAAAGCCTGCCCATGCGTTCTCATCTCCACTCTCCCCAGCTGCAGCAGATGGTCTAGCAAAGCTGCCTCTGCACACCTTCAGACTACTATCATCCTGCTAACGTGATGGCTTTAAGAAGCCGAAGCATGCAAACATACACTCCATTATCTCTCTTTTAAGAAGCTCTTTAAAATCCAGCTCTTCATCAATCATCGTTATAAACCCTCTCCACCCACTGCCTATGTGACCTGACTTATTTACAGAACAGGTTTCTGAGGCTCCCATCTGCAAATCAACCCCCTTAAGTCAGGCACCTTTAACCACATGGTCCCAACTGTGGGTTAAGAGGCATGTTCTCATGTATGTTCTTTATATCTGCAACATATTCTTAATACTATACAAATACCTGCTCTCTGTCACACTGTGCTTGTTTAACCTTTACATCGTTTTCTAGAATTAATTCTATATAATTTCTAACAGGCTGTCTCCATGGTATTGACACATCACCCCATATTATTACATGTCGACGTTCACAGCCACTTCATGAGAAAAAAGGTCCTCGACTAGATTCTAAATCAGTAGCCATATAGCATGCTCTAATGTGCTCCTCACTAAATTGATCCTTGCTATTGTCAGACACAAAAGTGCAACTGACCCATCGCACGCAATCTTCATTCATCACATTTCAATTAAACTTCTCTAACAAGGAAAGCCTGAATTCAAGAGTGACACCATTATCACCAGATGGCTGAAAGTTCAACTCAGCACCAGCAAAAATAACTTGCTGTGCCATCAACACCCTCCTCTTAACAGTCTCCTGCTCTTATTCTGGTAGCAACTCACTGGCCCCCAAAGGAAAAAACCCCAAAGACAACACAGAATCTGGATCTACTCTGACAGTTTGTGGCATTTAAAGCACCTCCAACGCCTTTTAGAGTGTAAAGATAACGCAATATCATGCAAAAGGAATTTCCTCAAAACACCCTAAGCAGCATTACCATATCCCTAGCATGCTTTTGACATCACCTTTTCCACTCAGTGGTGATTTCAGAGCATACCAAATGGTGGTGGTTACCACCAGCTATCTATTGCAAAGTCCAGAAAAAAAACTGAGGAAACGCTTCTTCATCTGCTTCATCATTCTGTTTTACCCCTTAAGAGAGAGCCCAGAGGTATCTCACCACTGCTACTGATTCGTTTGCTTTCCAAAGACAGCTCAGCAGGAGGTACAGGTGACTCTGCTGAAGGGTCACACTACTCCCATGGTCATTCCTCAGACTGAATCCAAGGAACAGCAGAGCCTCCAGGCCCCAGTGCTGTGAAGTACTTAGGTGCCCATGTGGACGACTTCCAGTTCTAGAAAACTATAAAGCAAGCTGGAAGTTTCAAAAGCATATTACAAGCCAGGCGTCCAGTAGCTCCCAAACCTTCTTGATAGCTGACAGCTAGCTTTCTGCACTTACAAAAGCCTAACGAGTTAAAGGAAGAAATATTTGGCTGTTGGTATTGTATTGTCTCTCCAAACTAACGAGTACCAGGCTACAGAGGTTTATCTTGTCTACATCTTATGTTACTTCAATAGACAGCTAAATATAGTAAAATAGTGATTATTTAGCACATCTTTAAAGCAACCATTTCCCTCCCAATTAATCTCCAGTTCCTCAGATTAATTATCTACTCAAATTTTCTTGATGCACACACTGCAAGAAGCTGAATGCGTTTCCTGTAAATTAAATTGCCTTCAGAGATAATGATGCTCCTAAAAGAACTTTGACTAAGCAAAGAATCAAAAATCCATTCCACTGAATCTGCCTTGGATGGGTAGAAGGCCCAGAAGACCAATGGGTGGTCTTCTCCAGACAGTGAAACTCCAGAGCTTGAACCCAAAAAATAAGCTGCTTTCACCTGTCCTCAGGGTAATGACCCTAACACAATAACAAGAAGCAGTTCTTCACTGGCCCAAATAAGAACGAAACTCAACCAAACCAAAACAAAAAAAATCAGGGATAATCACTATTGCTCGCAACTTCAGCCACTGTGGACCCGTATTCAGGAGTCTCAACATCAACTGAGCCTGCAGATGGTCCAGAACTATTTCTGTCACGTTTAGTGACAAAGCTCCTGTAACTTTCTATAAAAACCCGATTGGAAACTTCAGGAGAAAAGTGTAAAGCAGACCCTCTGCAGAGAGATCAACTACTTCCTTCTCCGTGTCAGATCAGAATTACCAAGAGCAGTTGCGGCTGTACGCTGTTGCTCTCAGGAGCAGGAAGAAGAAAGCATGTAGACCTTTCTCCACCCAGAGCCAGGAAAAGATTCATTCCAACAGCTCCTTAGTTTTTCTTGGCATTTCTCTATTCGCCTACTCTGCGGCCTGATCCTAGAAGGGGCAGTGCTCTGAACTCCGAGGAACAAAGCAAGGAAGTTGTTCAAGCTCAGTACCTGTCAAAACCCCTTCACTAAGGACAGCAGTTGTATTCAAACCATTTAGTGGAATAGAAACCACTGTCTTTACAGGGAGGTGAACAGCACCAGAGCCGCTTCTCCATCCCTGTGCGGAGCAAAGGGAACCACGCTCCCCCGTACGGCGGAGCACCCACCTCCGTGTACACTGCAGAGGTGCCAACAGCTCGCTGCTGGACTCTGCCCCACTCAAACGCACGTGCAACCACAGCTCAGGTCCCCTATCTAGTTTCTTAGCACGTTTCTTTCGGATTGTTTTGTTATTGTCGAGTGTTGGAGTCTAGTTCTGTGGTCATATGCCTGAAACATTACTACCGTACACCGACTGCTGTGCAGAGGCTTTCCTTTCACAGGACGTACTCCTCACCCAGTTGCAATGGGACTCACGTTGAAGCAGTGTCTAAAACCTGCCTTCGTGTTTTATCTGCGTGCCTTTTGCCTCATGCTGGAGGCGCCAGGGGATAGGAGAGACCTTTCTTTACAGATACAAGATTACTTCAGCGTTGTACAGTCAGAACACAAGGGGGAAAAAAAAAAGCTTCTTACTACTCAAAGCTCTGTCATTTGAGCACAACAAAGGGGAACTTTAAGAACAAAGCATGTCTAAAATCAAGTATCTGCTAAAAGCTTACACATTTCAAGCCTGTCTATATTACTAACTAGGTATAGGTGGAAATGCACAATCAGGCAACAGAAAGAAGGCAGGGTTTGCATAGTATACACTGATCTTATAAAATATTTAAGCAAAGCACGTGACCGTTGATAATACGCACTTTGAACAATAGGCTGCATGTAAACAAGGTTTTTTTTTCCCCAGACCTTTAGCATATGGGTATCTGGGGGGGAGGGAGAAAAGAAAGTTTAAGAAAGAAAAACCAAACCACATACACAGGGACACATTCCGTATTTTTACGGTACAGCCCCTGTAAAGTGTATTTGTAGTATTATGCACATTCTAGTTTAGAAACAGACACATGTACACACTAATAGATTCTGAAACATTTAGGTTTTTGAGGAAACATACACAAGAGGAACGATTCTGCTGAGAACAAAGCTCTTGTACTTACTTCCAGTCAGCAACTTCAGCAGGCTGTGTTCTGCACTGAAGCTGGACAAAACCAAACAAGTCCGTGCTTCAATAATTGATAAAGCCCCCACCCCAGCTAAGGCAGTCAGTCAGCTGTGCAAGAGTATAAACACACTAAATCACAGTGGTTTTAATTCACCTGCTTAAAATTCAAACAAAGGCGCGTTTTTTGAAACAAAGTAGAATACCAAAAGACGACCAGGTAACAAGAACTCAATTTAGTTTCTCTTCTTCTGAATCACACACTTCGTCAGATGACAGCAGCTATCCATGAAGTGACCCACGGACAAAGCCTGGGCAGGCTCCCTTCCTGCTCCAAACCCCAGACCAGAAAACCCCCAGAAGAACTAAGCCAGCAGTGATAACTTCTACTAAGAAACAGTCGGTCAGAGATGATCACTATTTGCATGCCTTGTTATTATGCTAAACAGACTGAAATCAGGCAAAAGCAAGTTCTACAGGACCTCATACAGCACACCAGAAGTAAAATTCACTTGCTCACCAACCAGATGGCAGTGGAAGGCTTGCATCTGGGAAATGCTCCAGGCATAGGTGCATGACAGATCAAGATTCATGGAAAGATCTGATGGAGACTACAGGCTCTAGCTGTGAGTTTATGAAATTAATGTCAGCCTAGGGACAGCCATTTCGTAAGTATGAAGCGGGGAAAGCGGCCATGAACAGCCTCTCAGTTCCAGCCATCACTTGGAACACTGTATTGAACCGCACCGTTTCTACATTACGGCTGACCCATCAGCTGCAAAAGTAAAGACAGGAAGCTCTGTCTCCTTTTATCTAGGGGCATTCAAATCCTACCAGAAAACAGCCGTAGAACGGCTACTGTTTTTTGTGGTAAGTGAGGAACTCCATGTGAGGAACAATGCTCAGGCTCATAGGAAGGGTAACTCACACACAACAGCTTACTTCAATTTCAATGAAGTAGTAACAACAATACAAAACCACTTACTTCCTATGTTAAAACACAACACATCCTATTTATGCTCAGATGGAAAAAACAGACGCTTAATTAAGAATGCACCATAACATGCCCTTTTCCTATTTGGTCTGCCTACATTACCACTGATCAATTTTTCTGGAAAAGGTGAACAGTGGGTATTATCTAAAAAAGCCAAAGCCTTGACAGGACTTAATAACTGTCTTTAAGACTGAAAGTGACCCTTTGTAAGCCGAAACATTCTTGTCCAGATGCAATAAGTCTGATCATCACCATCACCATCCAAACACAACATGGTTTCTGTGAGGGAGTTGATGTTATGCAAAAATCCAAGAGATAATGAAGACTCTGTTCTCCAAAATCATAGCTACTACACCTTGTATGCTAGCAAAATACTGTTACCAGCTAAGACAGCTATGAAGACAAAGAAGATAAATAACAGAAGATATAAAAATATAACTAGAAACAAATTCTACTCTCAAAATTTGTATTTTCAAGGCATTTAGACCTGTAACACTAACCCTATCCATTATAAGGCGGAGTGCTAGTCGAAGTCTATACTGCAATGACACTTTGAATGTTCCAGATTTGCCTGCAGTGGTCTTCATCTGCTCATCTACAGATCAAAAAACAAATTGAAACACAAGTTGATGTTCTGAAGCACAAGTTTTCCACTGTATTTGTGACTATGGTATGCATTCAGGCTCTTTGCTGTTGGCAAAGTGTTTCTTTAAACCGAAGCCCATCAGATACAAAACAGAGACAAAGCTATAAGGAAGTTAATTAAGTTCTGGGATAATCCCAATACTGGACAATCATACAGTTTATTTGGAAAATGCAATCAATACTAGAGATATAAAATATTAAAAAAATATTTTAGGCAGATATCTCTACTCCGCACAACTACTACAGGATGGAGCTGCACAGTTCTGCTGCTATTGCTGAGTTTATAAATAACTGGATTTGAATTAAACCCAGAAGAGGAATGAAAAATTGATGTTGCACCAGAACAAGTTTTTGCTTGAGGGTTTTTTTCCCCCCCTAATAAAGCTGAAACATTGATGCCATTTTTACAACAATAAAATAATCACTTTCCTGTTACCGAAGTTGCACGGATACCCCTGTCACCAAGGCAAGGGGCTAACACTTCCATGAAAGCACCACTTCTACCTGTTCAACAGGCATCCACGGGGAAGTGGGGGGAAGAGAGAAAGAGAGAGGGGGGGAAAAAAGGAGCGGGGTCAGGTCATTAAGCTGAAATCCCAGGAGGTGACCAACATCTTATTCAGGGAAAGATTCATTCAAATTTCATAAACCTATCAAGTGAATAAAGTAGGCAGAAAGGATGCTGGTATCAAAAGGGAAATTAATGATGACCTGAATCTAAAACACAGAAACCGCCCACACAGAGACACACTGACTCACAAACATCTCTGCGCTGTAAGGATTCGTCAGAGAAGGTTGCATTCTGGGACATGTCAATTAAAATTAAGAATGAAATAACTCTGTGCAACGGTGCTGAATGGCATTTTCTCTCAAGAGACCACAAGTTCGAATTGAGATTTCAGCTGTGCAATCAGATTTCCACTCTTAACTCTTTCATTTCCAATGCAATTTATCAGCTCATGACAGTCTTCCCTTTCCTTCAATTCTCAATTAAATCCAAAGACATTTTATAGAGACCTGTACCTGCCTGAAGCCCAAAGACCAGACTGTGACAGTGCTTCTACCAGAACTTGTGAGACGTTACCAAGCTCTGCCACAAAGCCAGCTCTAAGGTGCTACGAGTGCTATCAGAACCGAATCTAGAATTTCGGGGACCAGGAGAGAAATCGAAAAGTGGCACTGTAACAACAGGCTGAAGTGCACTGCTCTACTGGTCAAACTGCGCAACAATTTTGAGAAATTTGTCCTCAACAGTTGCCAAGGCAAATATTCAGTTTATTTTGTCCCAGGGAGAAGTCGGCCTTCAGCACCTCGCAGCATGTCCCACGCACTAACCACGTGTGCGGCCATGCTTCACAGCAAAGCTCACAGCGCGCGCCCATCCCGGATGAAGCCAGGAGCCCACACGATCCTGTGGTCATTCATACTGCGCTCCCACCACCACTACGGGAAACACAATACAGCAGAACCACAAAACGCTACTTCTACTTGAGCTATACTGTGTGACGTGCCAAACAAAGCCATCGTGACATTCTTCCGCAGGACAACATGGGAGTTGAATTTTAAGAGGGAGGAAAAGTACCTTTTTCCAATTCGTTAGCCACCCAAAAATATAGTCTTTGTAATCCTCAGGAAACACTAAAAGACAACATAGTTTAAGTGGTGCGCTTCCATCATTACCCTAAATTTTAAAGGCATCTTTAAAATGCATTTATCTGTAATTTACACCCAGGAGAAAGCTACTTCTCCTTGTCCCTTTAAAAGAAAACTGTGGATTTTTTAGAAGAATAAAACAAAACACTTAAGGGAATTTTAAATACAGGAAGGAGGGATAAGAGCATGGGGGAAGAACCCAACATCCTTCGTAAATATTTTTGTGACTCCAGTTGCCAAAACAGTATCCGCATAGCATACCTCAGCCAAGTTTCTCTGAACACAAGAAAATTCAAAGAGCAACAATTCGTGAAACACACCCACACGTTTGCAGTATATTTATACAAGCACACACAGCACTTCAGCTGCTATGGACACGACTCTCCTTTTACTATCTTGATGTACATGGCAGATGCTGATTTTACCAGTGTCTTTTTCTGGAATGTCTCTGGAATCCAGCCATACTTGGGATGGGTGTTACACAGTATTTGCTATGCTCTTGGTAGAGGCAGCAAAGGAAGAAAATTACATTTTATTTGAGTATTGAAAAGTTTGCGTTGGCACTGTTAACCTGAAATTTTAAAGTGTCAGCTTTGTGAAAGAAAGAAAAAGAAAAAATAAACTGATCCCACATAACTGAAACACAAAGATGATTTTGACTGGAGTCTCAAAAACCAAGAAGCAGAAAAACTTACTGGATTACCAGTGTGTCACACTAGATTTAAAGCAACTTGCAGGCAGATATTTCAGTTCCTATTTACACACCAAACCCGGCAGCCAGATTTTCAAAACTGTTCGGTGGATTGACGCAGCACTCTAATTTATCTCTCATCATTTTTGGAGTTGGTGTATGCTTGAAAGGTTTGAAAGTCTGTCCCTCATTTTTGATTGCCTATATAGCAAGAGTTTTCTCTCTGAAGATTTGGCCCATGAAGAAATGGTAGGAAAGAACACGTTTTTAAATCCAACGTATTAAAAAGGGCCATAACATTTTCAACAATGCAACTGAACAACATTCTCCCTCTCACTTCACATTCTCATAGAGTTGATGGAAAATAATTATTTTTGTATGTTAAAATACAGAAGCTGCAACTGCAGCTGGTAATGGTCTGTCACCATTACACAAATAACGAATTCGCACTTCTTTGCACCTCCTTGTACTGTACAGCCAAGAGAGAAGGGTTTAGTGTCACCTTCTGTTTGCTTCATATTTACTGAATGTTAGCCAAGGAAACCTTCTTTGCTCTCTCTTACACCTAAAAATGATTGATGGCTGCTGTTTTTGATGTAATTACAAATGGCTCTTCGCTCCAGAAATAACCTGCTAAAAAGAATATTGTACCTTAGAAGCAAAGCATTACCCTTAAAAATTGCCAACGGTATGCACTAATACACAGCCCTGGTATTACTATGCCACTAGCTGGTGTCACGACTGTCACTGACAGATGAAAAGCTGAATAGGAGAGAGAAAAGAAACGGGATGTGATAAGATCACATCATAAAATACATGATAAATGTGTCGCCGTGACCAAGGTGTATTCTAACCTCAGGTAATAAAACAACATGCCATGGTAGAAAGAAAGAATGACCCAGATGAGATGAAATTGCTAAGGAGAAATGTAAAATGTTCCTCTCTAGCATACATTTACTCACATTTACATATGCTAATGTGAGAAATACAATTTTTTAGAACTCTTGTAAACATACCATAGTCCATTCCTTTTGGGCAAAGAGGAGAATGAAGAAACAGAAAGTACAATAAGCTTATTAAAGGGAGGGGGGGGAAGACTGGAGCTGCGGCATCAGGTTCTGACACTTATTGCTAGGACACAATCATCCTGCAGAAGTGAATTAATGCCGTAACTAGCAGACTTAAGAAAGTTTCCATATATTTTTATTTTATGTATTATATATAATTATTATATTTTATATATTTTACTAAATCTTTCTAACTTGCCTGCCAGTGTTAGAAGGCAAGGACAGGCTTTCCACATTACCGATTCATCGAAATTTCATCCAGAAAACTGTGTGCTTAACTTCACCCAACCACCAGTGTCAGTTGGCATCCACTCCCACCACCCGAGCTCGCTGCCTCCCTTCCTGGGGAGGAAGACAGAACTTTGTTTCCCCTCTTATTTGCAAACCAGCCACAGGGTTCATCTGTAGCAGCATATCAACCATGCAAAGCACTTCTGAAGCCCTTATCACAGCAATGTAGGTTTCAATGCATGTGTAAACCAAGGTATTATGCACATCTTGAATTCTCAAGTTTTGGGAATGTTTTAAGTATTACCATTCTGATGCCCCAGTAAGGCGAGAAGGTTACAATCTCACGCCGGTCAGGAACAGCGTAGTAAACTGATGCTTTAGGAGGGGCTTTCACTGGCTTACTTTCTTTGCCCAAATGAGCAACAAGTGAGAACACCCAGAGGGAAATATCTCACCCATGAAGACCAACCACCTCGTTCATGAGCATTCAAGAATCACATAACTCTCATATGATATGAATCATAGAACCGTTTAGGTTGGAAAAGAACTTTAAGATCATCAAGTCCATCTGTAAACCTAACACTGCCAAGTCCACCACTAAATCTTGTCCCTAAGTGCCACATCTACACGTCTTTTAAATACCTCCAGGGATGGAGACTCAACCACTTCCCTGGGCAGCCTGTTCCAACGCTTGACAACCCTTTCCGTGAAGAAATGTTTCCTAGTACCCAATCTAAACCTCCCCTGGCGCAACTTGAGGCCATTTCCTCTCATCCTATTGCTTGTTACTTGGCAGAAGAGACCAACCCCCACCTCGCTACACCCTCCTTTCAGGCAGTTGTAGAGAGCGATGAGGTCTCCCCTCAGCCTCCTCTCCTCCAGGCTGAATAACCCCAGGTCCCTCAGCCGCTCCTCACAGCACTTGTGCTCCAGACCCTTCACCAGCTTCGTTGCCCTTCTCTGGACACGCTCCAGCACCTCCATGTCCTTCTTGTGGTGAGGGGCCCAAAACTGAACACAGCACTCGAGGTGCGGCCTCACCAGGGCACGATCACTTCCCTACTCCTGCTGGCCACGCTATTTCTGATACAAGCCAGGATGCTGTTGGCCTTCTTGGCCACCCAGGCACACCGCTGGCTCATATTCAGCCGGCTGTCGACCAACACCACCAGGTCCTTTTCCGCCGGGCAGCTTTCCAGCCGCTCTTCCCCAAGCCTGTGGCATTGCATGGGGTTGTTGTGACCCAAGTGCAGGACCCAGCACTGAGCTTTGTTGAACCTCATACAATTGCCCTTGGCCATTGATCCAGCCTGTCCAGATCCCTCTGCAGAGCCTTCCTACCCTCAAGCAGATCAACACTCCACCCAAGTTGGTGTTGTCTGCAAACTTATTGAGGGCACGCGCGATCCCCTCCTCCAGATCATTGATAAAGATATTAAACAGAACTGGCCCCAATACTGAGCCCTGGGGAACACCACTTGTGACCGGCCACCAACTGGATTTAACTCCATTCACCACAGCTCTCTGGGCTCAGACAGACTTTTACCCAGCAAAGAGTACGCCTGTCCAAGCCATGAGCAGCCAGTTCCTCCAGCAGAATGCTGTGGGAAACGGTGTCAAAGGCTTTACTGAAGTCTAGGCAGACAACATCCACAGCCTTTCCCTCATCCACTAAGCAGGTCACCTTGTCATAGAAGGAGATCAGGTTAGTCAAGCAGGACCTGCCTTTCATAAACCCATGCTGACTGAGCCTGTTTGTCCTGTACGTGCCGTGTGATGGCACTCAAGATGATCTGCTCCATAACGTTCCCTGGCACCGAGGTCAGGCTGACAGGCCTGTAGTTCCCCAGATCCTCCTTCCAGCCCGTCTTGTAGATGGGCGTCACATTTGCTAACCTTCAGGCAAGTGGGACCTCCCTGGTGAGCCAGGACTGCTGACAGAGGACTGAAAGTGGCTTGGTGAGCACTCCCGACAGCTCCCTCAGTGCCCTTGGGTGGATGCCCTCCGGCCCCATAGACCTGTGTGTGTCTAAGTGGCATAGCAGGTCGCTAACCATTTCCCCTTGTATCATGGGAGCTTCATTCTGCTCCCCACTTCTCCTCATATGAAGACCGCTTCTCCTCAAATATCGAGATATGACTGTACTTATAAGAACTAGTAGCAAAAAAAGGAAAAAGCAACTAGACGGTAAAGAATTTCTTTTGCAGCACACCAGCTAATTTCAAAATATTACCAATTCAACAGAAAACAACTAAGGCATGATAATGCACAAGCCAAGCACCATTTAGGGGAAGTAATGAAAACATACAGCTTTTGAAGTTACCAGCACAGAAATAACCATTCCCTTTCCATTAAAGGCAACTCTTAAAAAAGTCTGTCAGCAATCCAGGAGTTCAAGGGGACATCTCATGGCCAGATGCTGTGAAAGCAGCGAGAGATTTTACAATAGTAAGCAGCATCAACACGTACTTTATAAATAAAATCTACAATTTACAAAGTCACTCTTTACTTTCACAGCATCTGGCATTTAAGTTGAAATTTTTTACAACCCAGGAAAAGAGTATTTATAACTGTTCCCTCATTAGAGCATCATAAAAAATGATCTATGAAGAGTTGCACTCTTAAGCTAGTGAAAACCATATCCAGGATTCATCAGAGACTTAAAATGACAGAGAGATCACCAAGAATGCCCAGCTGGGCAACACTGGTCTCCCAAAACATATTGCTGGTTTTACAGATAACCAATGTAATTGAGGCCAGTAACATAAAGCATCTGCTGGACTAAGTTTAAATGGTAATACATTCCTCCTAATTTAATGTATATGAACAATAGGAGAATTATTCTGGTCACCACTGCTACCATTAGGAAGAAGGTTTAAGAAGGACAAAACACTAACAGAAGCCAGCAAGGTGACTGGGAGTAAACGATGTACTTGGGAGAACATCAGCCTGGCCCGACGCAGAACCAGAGCAGTTGCTCCACAGAATTTATGCCAACATGAGACAGTGGTGCCACGGAAGAGCTTCTAGCCACCATTTCAATTTAAATAATTAGGGTCTGGTTTACCAGTGATTAACAAGGATTCAGGAAGATGGTGGTAGAGCCACCTGCATAATCTGTTTTACAAATAAGTAATTTTGTCCATTCAAAACAAAATAACTTGGTTTGCGTTATTGTAACGCAGTACTGTGTGAAGTACAATATATAGTCCTATATACTGGTTTCCTTATCAAACCTTTCTCCACAGCTACTTGGAATTTAACATACTTTCGATAAGCCTGTATTGAACTCCATCTCATTCAAATTTGAAAAGCTCTCATCTCTGCATAACGTTCTGGTATAAACACTGGTTTACGCCTTTGTTAAATGTGTCGCAAAACCAACCAACGACGGCCCACGTGCTGCCACGCCCGGAAGCCAAAAGGGCCTTTATTCCTGTAACGCTGAAGTCGCCTGAGAATCGTATCATCAAAAGAGAGAGATGCAAATAGCTTCAGATGCAAAACTCGCTAAAATAATTTGAAAGAGTTTTACAATTCAAACAACAGAATAATGCTGATCACACAGCGGAACTGTCTACATCTCAGGGCTCTACCATCCATACACAGATTGTGCTGCCTATCTTTTATCAGCTGCTTAACGAATTACAAGTTTGTAAGTTGAAAAGTCTTCTGAACATTCCGGATTATTCTGATCAGTGTTACACTACACACATCCAGAGTAATGCTACTTAAATCATCTTCTCATCTCCTCCATATACATTTTTTAATACATATGTGTGTATATATATACACACAAAGACACACAAAAATACATTCTTTACAATATAAAAATAAGCCTTCATATTCTGTTTCATTTCAGGCTTTCCGGAACATCTCTTTCTCTGAACATTACAATAGTCTGGCTGTGAAAGTTTTACTAAAAATAAAAGTTCAGAGCTGCGCCAAGTGATTTAGCTTGCAGTGGCAGAAATTCCCAAGCTCAAAAATTCTCCAGGTTTACTTAGAACAGTGTTCACTTTATTTTTTGCATGCCAAAGAGAAGTGTTGTGATGCTAAGGATAGATGTGTGGGATTAGCCAAGAGGGAAAACCCAGGCATTTCAATTTCCTGCTGTAAGCAGGTGTGGGCTTGACTCATCAAAGAGGCAGAGAACACCACTAAGGCATGAATTTTCACCTTACTGCAGCATGCAGGGAGCACTGTGTCCATGGAATCACCACCCCTTAGTAAGGCAGAACAGATCTTGCCCACCCATTTGTAGATACAAAACATTACGATTCCCCAAAGAAAGTGAGATTTTAGCCTCTGCGTGCTCGTCAAGCTTCTCTCAGGCACAGTTACAGTTGTTCACTGCTTAGGCATGCAGACAAATGAATAAAAAAACCCCCCAAAGCCTGGCTGCAACCTAATGAGATACACGAGACACAAAGGACACTGTGAAATTTAAAACTATCTAAGTTTGAGTTTCAGTTTTCCTTTTATCCAAGAATTTGAAATACTCTCTCTCTACTCTCAGGATTTATTTCAGGGACTCCATGCACTCTTAAACCTCCCCTCTTGCTATTTATGCCACGGCTGGGACACAGGGAGGAATTGTCAGGTCCCCCTCATGCTTAAAAGGAAAAACAAAGCCGAAGAAAACCTACTAGCGAAATCCTATGTTCATTTCTCACTAGAAACAAAACCTTTGAACGTAAACTAAGCATCACCTCTGCTATCCTGACCTTACAACTACTAAAGCTACTGTAACATTAATTTCCTTCTCTTACCTCCTGTACTATAAACAAATCTCTGCAAGGCTATGAAAAATACAGAGGCTAACATGAAATTATGAGGAAGGCTCCTATTAACAAAAATACCTTGGAAGGCAGAGTTAAACAGAAGAAAGTTCCCATCCACTATCAACCCGCATACGCATCCTTAACTTTTTCTGCCATTTTTCTACAAATTCATTGTTGGGCACAGCTGAGCTTTGCTGGACAACATCAGTCGCGTAGAAGATGCTACTGAAACAACAGCACTTTTCAAAAACATGGAGAACAGGGTCTTTTTAATGCTCCGCTCTGCCCTTGGGAAGACCTGACCAAACCAAATATATACAGAGCTCCCAGGCCAAGTCATCTGAGCTAGGAAACCCCTGTGTTCTCTTGTTGTTTCACCAGCAAGAGCAGTTACACGAGATCCTATGCACACGCTTCTGTTCATTCCTCACCCTTTTCTTTCTCCCGCCGACCTACGTGATACAGAGCCGCTCCTCCTCCCTGCTGCACCCCCAGGAGGAAGGCACCGCTCTCCCAAGGGCCTCAAACAGTCTGGTTCAAGAGGCCATTCCTCTTTTCCTAAAGCGTGTAGGCTTTGCTTCAGTTTTTAAGCTGGATCAATTCACTGGTCTTGTCCACAGAATGGTCCTGAAAACACGTGTTTGCATAACTGAGAGGACAATCCATTGCATAATTTGGGAAACCAACAGCCAGCTGCAGCAAAGGGTAGGGTTGTCTTAACCCAGCAAAGCTGAAGCTCCCATCTCACACAGCCATACCCACCAATATTTCCAGAAAGAGAACAAGCAGTGGCAGAGTCTGAAATTTTAGTTTTCTTAATTAAATCCACGTTATCTTAGAAGTATTAATTCTGCATCTCAGAGTGCTAGCTTGGGAGGCGAGGGGAGGGAGTCACACCTCCTTAAATTAGCATAGGCATTTCAGAAGTTTGGGGGTCGGAAGAAGCAATAAGTGAAACATTACGGTACGTTCCCTACACCTTTATGGCATACTTCAAATGAAATGGGAGCTTTTTAGAAGTTTCCCTGCATATAGTTCCACGATTTTACTATCACAGAGGAAATTAACTTAGAGCAACTGAGGAACAGATGCTGGAACAGATAAAGACAGACCGAGACCATGCCAAAATCCTCATAGTCAGAGAAACGTCTTATTATTTAACACCCAAATATAGAGACATTTTATACGTCACAACTATTTTCAACCAGCGGCCCTGACTCTACTCCTACTGAAGTCAGCATCAAAACCTTAATTTAGTGGCAGAAGTGAACTCCTCAGAGAAAAGTGTTTAACATTACATGTTTGAGAACAGCCTTGTTAGAAACGTCCAGCCCGTGCAGTTTCAAATGCAACTGTTTAACATGCTTTTTTCCCCCTGTTTTGATCTTCCATAATGAGTATTTCTACATCATGGAAGATGTTGAGCGTACATACTTTTAGAAAAAAAACAAACAAGCAACTTTTATTTTTGGTAACTGCAGTGTAACTTAAGCAAAAAATGCAGACAGCCTGATTCTCCCGGTACACCAGCTCACCTCACGACCTCTGGGACAGGTGGTTAAGCAACAGGGCCTCGGGAAGTGCAATCGCTGGAATGCTTTGCTTGGTACGTCTATTGCTGTTACAAAGCTGTATACACAAATTGGACATTACAAACTCTCACATCCCAACAGCTCCAATAGCACACAACAGCACTTTTAGAAGAACGCAGTTCGTGCAAGAGCACTTTCAGAAACGGAGCACTTCCATTCTCACAACCTACACGTCGTCTCTTGCTGCAGCTCCAGAGCATCCTGGTCACGGTGAAGGACCCCACTGTGCAAGCCCCTGTATCAAGAGGTAAAGGCACATCCCCACGCCTGGGTTCTGAAGTTCTGCACCCAAGTTAGGCAGCGACTGCCTAAAGAGTTACAGTGTCAGCCCTCCCTGCAGGGAATTACTGACCCCGTGGCAGAGCCAGCAGAAGGGGACGCGTGCCTCCACTCCGTTGCCCCAGTAGGTAGTTCAACGTCTCAGTAACTGAGTCATGAAACACATTCCCCTTGACCAGCCCTGCTACAGAGGTCATAACTGCTGGCAAAGGGTTTACTTTGGGGAACGGGGAGGAGTCAACATTGCAGATCGCTGCATCTCTTTACTCCAAGGTAGTAGAGCACATTAGAGCTGTTTCAGGCCTATACCCATGCTGGGCAGCCCATTACATGTGAGAATCCATGTGTGAACCCACATAGAGCTCCATGTTAAAAATTAAGCTCCCTTCTTACTTGTTTTCTCTAGTATGACTTGCCCAGCTGTTTAGAAAATGATGACGCTTTTGCATGCTGCACCTCCATCTCTTCCACAAGACTTCCATCACTGGTACAGACTCATACCAGTGTATCACTAGTGCATTAACCACTTTTTCATCCTGCCAGATCTAAGATTTCATACCCTCTCACATCATCATCCTTCTAGCAAAACACTTCAGGGATGAAGTGCTGAGAAAGGGCATCCTTACCGAGTTCAGTTCCTGAATTAGGAATGTTAGCAAAGTATTTTCTGAAGCAGGAATAACACAGAACTGAAGAGTTTTTGGCAAAAGTCACTTGAAGTGACTCCCTTCCCCTTCACAACTTCATGGCCCAAAGGCAAGCCAGCACTTAAGGTTTCAGATCCAGATCAAAGCTATATGACATATAGCGACCAAACACATTTCAACAGTTCCAGATGTCAAGATCCTTCTGAATTTCACAAACTCTATACTCAGGCCATGGCAGAATGTCAGACTGCAGATACTCAGCACAAACTTCAGCAGTCTTCACCCCTCATCAGCAGAAGGGGAATACCCAAGGGAGAACGCCGAGAAGGCGACACCTGCCCGGCATGCTCACGGCCACAAGAATAGTTTCTCGGCACTTGTTTCTTCTACCAGCGCTCCCAGGTGCAATGCTGCTTTTGAGGCCCAGAACTTCAGGAAGCATGACCATTCCCAGCAGAAGCCAAAAGGATAGTCAGATGTGATTCTTCATTCTTTTTAATTACGATTTCATAACTGTCTTTACTCGGATTTTGATGTGAGGAGTCTCTAAACGCATTAGGTCCTTAGTTAATGTGGCAGAAGTCCCTCCTAGTGTCTCTCCCATTTTTGTCTGTATGGATGGTGTAGACTTGCCATTCGCCTCGAAGTCATTTATCTATTTGGCTTAGTTTTACTTAATTGTGATCATTAAAGCTAAAAGATTACTTTCTAGAGGCCCTGTAACCACACAATAAATTTCTCTGACAACTCAGTTTAAAACTACTGCCTTTCATTAAGCAAAGCATTCTCTAATACGCTGTTGCGGTATCAGACCGATCAGTTAATGGCAAAAAGACCTCAGAATGAATCAAGAGCCCTTGCTCCATCGGAAAAGATAAAATAACGTATCTCTGATCCTCAACTATGACAGGCAGCATGAAAATTAAAACCATGAGGTTTTTTTGTTTTGATATGGAAGAAGAATTTACAAGTTAACTGAAATGCATGAGCTAAAGTGATTAACTATAATCTTCCATTCTCACTCAAGCTTTTCCTTGTATCAAAATAGAAAACCCAGAAGACCAGAACACAGCTCTACCGCACAGGTCAAAAGACATTAAACATACCTCTCTTACAGTTTGCATTCTGCTCCTTACCTCCAGGTTTTTTTCTTCATGCATTGAAAAAAAAAAAAACAATCAAACCCAAAACAAAGTCCCAAAGAGCTGCTAACTATATCTATCTATCTAAAAATCAACAGCCCATTGCATGCAATTTGGCAGGCACAGTGACTTCAGGCCAGGCAGCACGAACAGGACCACATACACAAATAAAATCCCTTCCTCCCCAAGAAGTCCACAGGTAGCGTGACACACAAACAAGCACCCAAACAAAACCAGGACTTGGTCACCTCTGGCAGGCAGGGCAGCAGTTACAGGCCCCCAGTCACCCAAGGGCCCAGCTAGGAGGGCTACTTTCCCCACGCGACAACCAGCACCCTATTCGCACTGAGAAGTGATTCAGCCTTCTGCTACTGAGACGGACAAGTTGAACACAGCACGATTACACCAAACCGAAGCACATCTAACAATTCCAGTGCGTTGAACCTAAACAAATTCATAGATGCATTATCAGTGATGCATTATTGTTGTGTTTTCTTATCCTAAAATACTCTGTTTTAAATTAAAAAGGCAGAGAGGAAAAAGGAGGGTTAAGAAAAAGGTAACAGCTCATCCTAGTTTGAGGAGCAGCTCTACCCTGCTGCCACCTGAACTTATAGGGCTTCCTAAGGCTTACAAGGTAGAGGAAGGTTAACGAGGTAAGGACCTATAAAATACAGGACTCTACGTGATCTCTATTTATTTAAATCTACCCTGCAACAGCTTTACTCGGCAACGCCCAATGACATTCCAAGGTAAAGAATAATATTTGAAATCTTTTCGCACAGAGCTGTAAGTCCATTGTAATTATTAAGATGACAGCCAAGAGGGCTTTTTGTTCAAGATAATGTTCAGAGCAAAAAACTGAAGTTATTTCCCTAGTACGTTCAACAACAAAATCAAAGAGAAAGCAAGGGAACACTGTATGGGAAAAGCAAACATTTAACAAAAGCAAACAACAGCAAAGCTTTCTTTTTTAAAAGCACTATTTCTAGCCGTTCACGCCAAAGAGTTCCCTAGATTTACTGAGCAGAACGAGAAGGTCAAAGAAAACAATAGCTTGCTTTTTGGGGTTCACACAGCAGAGACAAAAGCCAAATCTCTCTCGAATGCCCTGTTAGAAAGAGCAGCTCGGCTTTTGCTCCCAGTTCTCGGCTAAAACACCAACACCCACGTAAACAAGCCCTTCCACCCCCGCCAGCGCCCTGCTCTCCGCCGGAGCGGGGCCGCGGGGCAGGACGCGAGCTCGGCACTGACCTGCCTGCGCGCCGCGGGCAGGTGTGCCGGGCGTGAGCTTCGCGGGCCCCAGCAGCGACTGCCTCCGGCCGCCCGCCAACCCCCCGCGGCCCCGGCCCTCCGCTCCGACAGCCTCCCGAGCCTCCTCCCGCCGACAAGCCGCCTCCTCTTGCGCCGTGGC